>JAOQIF010000125.1:0-128456 GCA_026260285.1 Colletotrichum sansevieriae
CCCCCCCCCCCCCCCCCCCCCCCCCCCCCCCCCCCCCCCCCCCCCCCCCCCCCCCCCCCCCCCCCCCCCCCCCCCCCCCCCCCCCCCCCCCCCCCCCTCATCTCACAAGCTTCCGAGGAGCATGATGCTGCAGACCGCGAGCTTTTTTCTGCTGGACATTTGCAACTTGAGAATCTGAGGGATGGGAACGAGCAGAACGATGATGTCGTTGAGCATGTTGATGATGGCGAGGGCGAGGTAGAATTTGTTGATGTCGATGCAAGTTCCCCGGGCCCCGATAAACTGGTTCCAGTAGAAGTTCAGAGGTTTGCAGGCGTTTCCCATGGTAGCCCAGATCACAATCGGGTACGACACCGAAAGGAAGTAGCCGAATATCAAGGGAATCCTGAAGGAAGCGATTTGTGATACAAAGACGCGTTGGTAGAAGAGCAAGATGGAGATTTTAGTCGCGGCGCATGCCGTTCCGTACACGAAGGTGTACGCATAGAGAATCTGAGATCAAGGTCAGCGTCACGCCGTAGAATGCTTCGGTCGACGAAGCCCCCCTACCTGAAAGATATTGGTCAGGTCAGGAAGCGTACAGGACCAGATGTGGTTTCCCGCCCCTTGGATACCTCCAGAAATGCTCAGACCAACCGTTGCGCCGACCAGGAGCTACGACACGAGGTCAGCATACATCAAACGCAAAGCATGGCTGCAACCTACTAGAGAGACAATGATGGTCCAGTCGTCCGCTTTCATGCTGTGCCCTTGGAGAAACCTCGCCCACAGCCGCAGCGCCACGGCGACCGACGCCAGGATCGCGAGGCTAATGACTGCGGCATTGTTCTGCGCTACACTGCTCTCAGCCACGTTCAACCCGTTGGGCGGAGGGCCAAAAGCCGCGACAATTTCGGCGTTGGGTTCCATGGCCACGTCGATGCTCAGCAAAGATAAAGGAATGACAAGACGAACGAGAGGGGCGGAAACAATCCATTTTTGACCGTCTGCATCCGATCAGGGACCAGAAGCAGATATTTGACCTGCTTGCAGATCCGAGTTGCCCTTCAAAGCACTTCTCGCGGACAATCGGTAGCGGGAGGAACCAACCGTCGCAAGAAAAGAAATTATGTTACTAGAGCGGGTTAGGAGCCCAAGACTGACCGGACTTGGGACGGCCGTTCGGTCGGGGGTATCCACAATCGCATCCTTCTGTTCCTGGGTCCCGGTATCGACGCCCTTTCTGTTTTGGGTAAACAATCGCGCCTCTCTCGCGTTGCTGCTGCCAGGGTTGAAAGTGTCGTTTGGTTGTGAAGTTCCCACAGCATGCAGTTATGGTCTGACGGGTGGACTGCGGCGGCGGGTGCAGGCACTATTTGCAGAGAAAGATGCCGTTGGCTCTGCGGCCTGCCCTGGAGTCCCTGCTGCTGCCATGGCTCGTTACCATGTTCTGCGCGTGACTGCGTTCGTAGGAGATCGTCCCCCTTGCATCTGTGACGAGTATCCGCAGGCTTTGTGAAAGATGGATGAAGAAGGTGCTCCGAGAGGATGGAACGATGGAGTTCATGATCCGATACACAGTGGCTCTAATCATGTAGACCGATATCCCCGAATCGGACTATTTGGACATCGAGTTCGTTGCCCGTCATAAGAGAGATCAGGGCTACACTAAGGAGACATGGCCTTGGTTCAAATCTGTTAGCTAAGAGCGTTGCCTCTGGACTTCGCGACGCCGACTTGCAGATCGCGATGGATACATGCATCAACGGACCAATCCCGACGAGGAAGACCGTGAACCCGGAATAGTGGGGCCGGGGAAGTGGCCCCCAACCATCCCCGGCTTGGCCTGCATGGATTCTTCAAGCACGGATACGAGTCCGGCTTTGCCGCCAACGGTTATCGTCAGTCCCCGTTCGATTACTTTAAGCGGGAGGTGACCTGAAGATCCTTCGCAGACTCAACGGTACCAGCGAGTTTGAGCCTCCTCCACTTGCCTGAAGCGGTGCGTGGGCCGATGGAAATGGTTTTGCAATGTGCGGGGTTATGGGATGTGTTGCTTTGGTATACTTCAGATCGATCCAAGCTTTGACGATGTCTCCCAGCCCGAATGAATGTTCTCTTTCACCCAGTAATCTGGACCGCTCGTTCCTTCTCGTCTGGCACCCGTAAGAATTCTTTCTCGATTGCCGACTGAAGAAAACAGGGGGCCCGTTGAGGGAAGGTCCACAGATTTCCAACGGCCGTCGGTCGGTGGGGGAATCGCCCACAAGTTCCACCCACCAACACCGGTCCACTTCTAATAGGACCTCGACCAAATTGACGACAGCATGGGTCCGGGGGTCGAAATGAGATGCCACCTCCCACATGTAAGAGTGAGGCACAGACAGGTCCGGTCGGACGAGGCCTGGATGATGGATCAGATGTGAGACTCAGGGACATGATATCTCATGATAACTCCCCTGTGTCCCCTCCCTCACGCCAATCTCACTCCCCTCTGCTCCCCAGTCTCGCACACTTCTTTCTGATTCAGTAGTCCCTTTCGCTATGGGCTCTCTATCAGGCCTGACCGAGATCCCCGATCTCACGCCCCTCGAGCGAATCGGCCCAAAAGGCTACCTCCGCTACGTCTTTCCCTTCCAACTACCGGAGAACTATGACCTCGAGAAGACCGTCACCGTCCTCAGAGCTGGCTATGAAGCGGCTCAGAGGAGAATCGCAGTCGTCGGCTGTGAGGCCGTCCCAGACCCGGACGCAAAGCAGGCCGGGGTCCTGAAGCTCCAGCGACTTCGCCCCGGTGACGTGGAAGGCGTTGTCGTCAAGGACCTCAGAGGCCAGGGGGCATTCCCGATGACTTACTCCGATCTCGAGGCGAATCGCTTCCCGGTGTCAGCTTTCGACGCCGACACAATCATGCGCCGGTCGGTCTGGCCTTCGCCGGGCGAACGACTGCCCGTCTCCCTTCCCCAAGCAAACTTCATTCAGGGTGGGATGATCCTGTCTTGGTGCATCTTTCACGTCTTCGGTGACGCCAACACATTTCTCACCTGGACCAAGGTCTGGGCTGAGGAGTGTCGTCGGGCTCAAGGCCTCGGCATCGCCGACCCTTTCAAGTTGGACGAGGCGCTCATCAAGGATCGCCGACGTCTCATGAAGCCATCCGGCAAGAACGCGGGACGTCCCGAGGACCACCCTGAGTACACGATCCTGCCCTTCACACCTCAGGGGATACCGCCCAACATGCTTTCCGAGGAGCACCGTGGACAGGTCTTTTACTTCTCGCCCGAATCACTCGCCAGGCTCAAAGCCGAGGCATCCCCCCAGAACGCCACCGAGCCGTCGAAGCAGAAGTGGATCTCGACGAACGACGCGCTCTCGGCTCTCCTCTGGCGCACGGTGATGGCGGTCCAGTCTCCTCTCGAGACGCTGGAAGGCGACCCGGTGTCCGTCTTCAACATCGCCATCGACGGTCGGTTGCGAACCGACCCGCCCGTGCATCCGGACACCATGGGCTGCTTCCTCGGCTATGTGGCGGCTTCTGCTCCCATCCGCAAGATGCTCGGGTCGGCGAGCTTGGCCGATCTCGCGCTTTTGGTTCGACAGGCAATCGTTCGCGCGGACAGACAGTTTGTGGACGATGTTACGACCTTGATCGACACGGTCGAGGACGTGAACCGCATCGTTCCGACGGCCATGTTGGACGTCCCGGGAAACCACTGCATCCAGAGCTCGTGGGTCAACTTCTCGGTGTACGATGTCCAGTGGGGCCCGGCGCTTGGGGGCACCATTCAATCCATTCGATCTCCCCACGTCGGAGTCATCAATGGGTTGCAGGTTGTCCTGCCGGTTTTGCCGGATGGCGGGACGGAGATCATCGTGGGCGTTGAGGCGAACTGTCTGGATAGGCTGATGCATGAGCCGTTGTGGAGAAAGTTCGCGGAGCCCAAGTAAGAAGTGGGAGAATGCTGATTTGGTTGATACTTAGTGCCATGCAGCCTCCTTATTTCATGCTGAAGACACGTTTCTCTAGAGACTTGAGACATGCGAAACTTGGTTGTGATGGCGCCAGTCATGCGCAATATCTTGACCAGACGCTGTTGTGTATTCATTGCTGTTCTTCCAAGTAACCCTGTTGTATATGCATGCCTCTTTAACGCCGCATGGCCGCATTCCTGGGACGTCTCAACGGCACGACGAGCAATTATAGCGGACCGCAAGTCACCGTCAGCTACGGAGGCGTGACCCTCGGGCAATGGGACGCTCACGGCAGTTCAGGGACCAGCAACGCGTGTCTGGCGATTCCGGGGGGCACGTAGTACAGGCCCATGGCCAAAATCTTCTCCGCGTCTGCCGCGACGCGCAGTGATGTCCTGGTGGAGCTTGTTTGGCACGAAACGAACGGGAAGAACAACTCTGTTTTGCTGGATAATATCATCGTTCTTCGACGCGACATGGCCTTTGATCAAATTTGTTGCCTCATTACGTGCATAGCGGGGGCGCCATAGCAGATTTCCTTGATACTGGTGCCTCGGAAAGTATTCTCTTAATTTGATTGCAATTGACAAATGAAAGTTTTTCGAACATGTCTAACTTCAAGGCCATGGGCAATCGCAAGAACAGACTGTCGTCGTCAGAATCTTAGCCCAACGCGCCTCATAAAGCCGGCGCCACTTGTTGTTGTCCGCTACCCTCCGCGCGGTCGAACAACCGACCCGCCTCCTCTTTGTTCGAACTCGAATCCCTCACAAGCCGGGGCGTCGTAACATCCAACGTGTTGGCGAACGTCAACTCATGCTGAGACTTGAGATACTCCACGCCTTCGCCCTCCTCCACCCTATCCGCCACCCTATCCGCCACCTATTCCTCCGACGGGATGACGACGACGCCGCCGCCACATCACCCGACTGCTCGTTTTCCAGACCACACACTACAGCCGGCCAGTCCAGACTGTCGTCCAGGCCACTACGGTTCTTCTCTCGGCCCTCGGGGATGATGCGACGCCTGAGTTCGCGCGGAGCCGGCTGCACGTTGCAGAACTTGAATAGAACCAGACCGACATATCTCTCTCCGTTACAGTCCCATCCACGATGTCGAGATGCAAAAGTCTGTGAGAAGTACACGAGACTCATCTGGCCCTGAAAGGCGGCCCACAGAAACGCCCTCTGGGGGCTGAACATGTTGAAGGCCGTTGGGACGACCTCTGGCGCCATCTGGCAACTGCCGACGCAGGTCCTCGGAGACACGGCAACGAACTCGAGGTGTGTCAAAGATTCAGGCCAGCTGTCGTGCTTGTATCAGATAATGGTGCTTGGTGGCTTGGTAGACGTGCTGTTTCCCGCCCGTCGCCGGCGTCCACTGCTCTGGCAAGTCGGATCGCGGGGGGCAAACACCTCGTCCATACTCGTGAAACCCTGCCAGCCTCTGAGAACACGCATAGACGGCTCGCTTGCCCACGCCTCAAGGATTGTTTTGCCTCGCAGGTGGACTTGTTGTATGGCTATAGTCCTGTTTATAGCGGTACCGCATGAGGGCGGAGAGCGAGGCTGGTCTATTGTCAGCAACATGGGATTTTCAACAACAGACGCAATCGCATGCGAAAAGATGGGACAAGATGAACGATGACCATGACTTACGTCCTTTTCACCCGACGGATCGGCCATGAAAACCTGAACAATGAGATACCTAAGCCATTCTCTGACCGTCTTCTCTTGGATAAAGCTCTCGGCACAACTGATGCCGGCCATGGCGTCAAACTGGCTCAGGTGCGCAATGTACAGCGTGGTTGCACAGGGACTGAAGACGAGCTCGACGATTCTGATCCGGTGGTCCACGGTTCGAGGTGCTAGATCAAACTCACTCCCGATGCGATGGATGAAATGCAGATGGCAGTACACGTGTTTTACCAAGCGTTCGGGAAACGACCCCTCCGACTGGTCCCAGGTGTCGTTGCTGCTCTGCACCCGAAACCACGGCATTCCTTTTGTGGTCTGGACGACGTCGGCCGAAAAGTAGTCCTCCAGAATCCGAATATGGGCAGCCCGAGTGTTCATGTTATACTCTCTGGCTGCCTTCACAGCGCGCCGGCGCGCGAGGTACTGGCATACTGGGTTGCGGCGGTAAAGCCGCAACAGGGCTTCGAAAGCATCTTCGAGCTTTTGATGGCCTTTGGAATGGGAATCTATCTTGGGCGCCATGTTCGCGTCGATGCCTGCGATGATTCGTTGGATATGCCTATAACAGACCACATCTGTAGGAAGAAATCTTCAGAGATGAAAATTTTCAGCAGGGGTACGATTTTATTGGAGAGGGATATTGAGATTCACTGGAGCTGTGGGTGAGACCGCGGACCAGTACGAAAGGGTATCCTCTTGGAACCATTTTTGGCTTCTTAGTCGTCGTGATGCCCTCATATCCGCCGCCCTGCAAGGGACTCGCTGCCATCGCACTCTCGTACCATAGGTCTACACGGCCTTTCGCATGAAATCTCGATTCTCTGACGCAGGATATGAGTCCTCGCTGATGAGTCCTTATCAAATCTCGCGCTGTTGAGCAACGTTCTGTCGGAGCTGCCACATGGCTTTGACACGTGCGAATGCTGGGACTCGGGTCGCCGCTGTTGGAGGTCCGCAGTTATTTCAGTAGCAAGCACCGATGAAGAAGAACTGCTGAGCTCGGAAAAAAAAAAAAAAGGAAGTATTCCGCTATGTAATAGCCTGACGATGGAAATGCGGGCTGACGACTTTGCTGACCTGCGAAAGTCTCTTCCCTTGACCGAATTGCGAATCCGGTCATAAGAAATCGAACATTTAACGTAGAGTACCTGTCTTCAGCGAACGCGGAAAATAGCCATACGCATGTTTGCCACACACCGCTTGAAGAAGTGATCAGAGGCGTCCCGCCAGCCGAAGCCTCGCATGCACATGGCCACCAATCACGCGCAGGGCGTTGATAATCCGACATCAAACCGCCACAGGACAAAGCATTCGATCGGGAGCACATGCACACGAAACGCCACGTTCACCCGCCACTACGACCGATAGCCTACGAAGCCTCATTCGAGACATAATCTCATCTGTCACTGAAGTGCCGAGCAGTGCCTCACGGCGGTCAATCTGCAGGAACCATGGAACGAAGCCTTTTGGGAGATGCCCCGCGTCCATCTCGTAACCGCAACGTTGCAAGACCCCGGATATCGGGGCGGGATTAGCGCAGAGATTGTACAGCGTTGCGAGAGCCACGATTGGTTTCTAACGAGTGGCAGCTGTAATCTGACATGCATCAATACTTTAGGGCACTCTTTGGTGTGGTGGGAGTGGTGGGAAATCCCCGATACGAGGCCGGGCTCGGATATGTTGCGTTGATCAGTGATATGAGGACCTTTCACCAAAAAAGTGACCTGTCGTTGCTGCTGCCACGGTCTGTCAACTTTCATGCCTTGGGGAACCAGCACGAAGCACGCCAGAAGTAGTCGACATGCTGCGTCTTTTACGAATTGCTCGAAATGCTGAAACGTTCAAACGCCAATCATTTTCCAGGACTAGTGACCAATGGATCAGGTCGGACCAGGCGCATCGAAGTAGTCCTCAGGTTATAGTCTTGCTAAACCGGACGACGCAGCGGCCGCTGATTGCCCCGAAACTTTGCCTGCCGATGTAACGCACGTGAAGTTGGCTTCCAGAACGATTCTGCCACATCATAACTTAGTCCAAACCAGTGACGGAGAGCACGATTAGCCGCCGGTTCAGTTCAACGACCTCCTCCGCTACTCATGATAGGAGCAGCAACGACGCCTTCCTTGGACGTATCGGAGATGAGCAGGACGAATGCTAGAGACGCGAGAGCGACCTAGATGCCGGCTGCCAGAAGAAAGGGGGGCGAGATTGGGTTGCGTCGCAGCACAGAGCCATATTTCGACGCCCATGATTAGTCGAGCGGGATTGTGGCCTGGCAGATGGCAGTCTGCGCCCTGGTGTCGCGCAAGGCGACCTCTGTGGAGGTATTCTCACACCTTTTCATATCGACTTGTGGCCACCCGAAATCAAAATTCGAGGTCATGAAAACATAGGGCTGGGCCGACTCATCGAATGAATGCTCCAGAGGCGAACCGAGGCCTCGTATGCGGCGGTGACATGGTTCGGGCGTGGTCCGCAGAACCGGGGAGAGTCCTCTTGAAGATCCCCATCATATACGGCAGTCCGACCGAGATTCTACGCCAGTTACGACCTCGTGTCGACACGACCACAGTGATTTGTTCGGCAACTGTGTCGTGATTTTGAGCGTGAGCTTAGACTGCAACAAGTGCTTACGGCCTAAACGATAACATCAAGTGCAAGACTTCCAGGCAACTGGTTCCAACCAAGCCGGCTTTTTCAACTGTGTGATTGCGTGAGCGGGCTCAGCAGCAGGCCCCTTTAGGCCGCAGATGCACTGTGACAGGTAAAGGAGTGGCATCACAGCCCGTCATCTTGGACGCTAGGAGAATAGCTGCAGGTCGAACCTCCGCGGCTGAACACCTCCACATGGTAATCGCCAACTCGTCTCCGACATGCTCGCAGGCACCAGTCGCTTGAAAAGACGAAATTGATGCAGTGTCTTGTAGTGTAGACGAGATCAAGCCCTTCTTCGGGAGTATTTATCACGTCTGTTGTAATCGCCTGAACCGCTCGCGTTAGCAACAAGTCGACTGGACTTTTGGCAAGGAATCATCCATCGCCTATCGAGGCGGGCACAATTGCCGCGAAATGCTCAGCACAGCCAGCCACAGCTTGTCTGGGCATTCGCAACCTATGACGGCTTTGACCTTCTACGGTCCTGCTTGCGGTGGGGGACGGCCAAAGGTGGACGGTGATTGGTATTGCAAATGGCATTAGGAGCGGTCGTGTTGCCGTTGGGAGAAAGTCGTGTGTAAGCAAGCCTCTTGGAGATTGGTTTTGGACCCGACAGGCTGGCACTGGACAGTGCGAATGCAGCAAAAGCGAGGTTCGCAGTTGTTCAAAAGAGTTGGAAACCTAGTCTGGACCGAGACGCCATGAATCCAACGGGCAAGACGTCGGGCAGGCCGACACGGATGGGGCGTTATACAAGACGGGGTTCCGTGCCGTGTGTCAGATCCTGCGGATTTCGCATCTCTAAGAGGCGGATCTAGTCCTGTGAGATATGTGTTGGATACCGAGGCTCAGGCGAGTTTCTGGCCAGGGTCTTTTTGCGCCGCCGCTGTGCAGCGTGCTGGCACCATCTTTTCTTCTCGGCTGTACTTGGTGTCCACGCCCCGACAAGGCCGGCATTCGCACCGCGTCGTAAGAGCAGATACAGAAGGTGTAGTTGCTGCTGCGCCCGTGGTATAATTTTGTATTGCGGCTTTCATTGGCGCGGATGCCTCAATCGGGGTTGCAACATGCATGGCAAATACTGCGGGGGAGAGAAGAGAGAGGAGATTCCCATTCTCCAAGAAACAGCCACCAAGCCCAATCATGTGGAAAGAAGAACAAAAGTGAGCATCAGCAGCTTGCCGCCCAGTGAAAGCCAATCGAGGAGCTCTGAGACACGGCTTTAAAGTACCGGCCATAACCTCATGGCTCCGTGTCTGTTCGCTTTAGTGCCACGAGGCAAACTTGATGAGCACGAAACATCAGCGCTAGAGTTTGGTAGACTTGTCCAAACCGGCTCAGACTGGTCTATAGCGGTTCCGTCAAGCGCATGGGTTTAGGGCCAACGAACGGCGGCCCCAACGCATTCGGTGCTCGGCGGCGGCAGATGATGTTCGGCGAACACACCGAAGGAGATTAGCGGTGGGGAGTGTCGTCGTGCTGATAATGAGAGCAAGTCGTAACCTGAGCCAGTGTTGGTCTTTGCTCGTCGAAAGTCGTCGCGTCACAGATCATGTGCGGGCCAGATCGAAAAGGCGGGAAAAACGACACACTGTAGCAAACATCGTGCAGAGCCGGGGGAAATCACCAACGCCATGACCAACAGGAAATGCAGGCATCTCGGGGATGTGATGATTGTGCAGGAGCGCCCTGTTATCACACTGTTGTCTGTGTTGCTAAGGCCCGGTTAGCACCCTGTTTGAGTTGTCGTCTGTTGGTTCGGTTGGCGTTCAATGCTTCAACGGTTGGTCCACTGATGCCGGAGAGGAGGAAATTGAAGTGCGGACCCTGGCAGCTCGCGTTGCAAGGGCAAACTCCACAATGGTATGGGGTTTCATTCCTTTAACCTCGACGATCCTCGAGTTTTTTTGTCAACGGCGCATCGAATATTCTTCTCCGCGTCTCGCGCGGCCCCGCAGTCGACAACATTGACAATCTTGCCGAGGTCCTTGACTTTCGTCATACAAGTTCGACTGCGCTGTTGCAGGAGCCGGGGCTGCTGAGGCAAACTGGAGCGGTCGTCGGGTGACTTCATTCCCGGCTTGGTCTTTGGGAATCGAAAAAGAGCCTCGCGTCCTGCGTATTCACATGCCCGTTGTTGGCGGCGACTTGTCTTAGAAAGCGGATGCATCTAGACATCAGGGACAGCCCTTCAGAGGTTGGTTTGACCGCATCTCGGCACCTCGGAATTGTCTCCAGCGAGGTGACCTGATTGCTTCTCCCTCTGTGTCGAGGTACACTAACGGTCGACCTTTACACAGAGGCTTCATCATCGATGCAATCGCCCGTAAATATCGGCTAGAACCACCAACTTGGTCATTGGCTTAGGTGAGCCGGCAGAGGCAACTTTGAGCAAGCGCCGCGGAGACTCGGTCGCCAATCCTGAGCTCGTCTGTAGTCGGTGGTCCATAGTCACTGGTCACATCGGATAGGCAAGGCACGGTCCAGCAAATATGCATGTCCGTATTGTTGAGAGACGAGAGTTAGATGGAAGGCGACCTTGGTCGAGTGTGTAGGATGCGTATGTGTCGTACACACGCATTGTTCGTTGCCCTTTGTTCGACCTGACAAGCAAACAAGCAACCTGGACGTCGGGGTTACAACTCGAATGACCCCGGAGACGGGCACCCACTATCCGCACTGAAGCTGAAGAACGGCAGAAACCAAGAGTCTTAGAGACCCGTATGTCAATTTATAAAGTGGCTTTCCATTGGTCCGGCTTACGGGTGGCTGGCAGATCGTTGTGAAAATCAATCGCCAATTGTGGACGATGTGCGAATGGCGGCACACGTGGAGATCCTGGAGCGAGGCGCATTCGACGGCAGGAACTTTAGGCAGTCTGGTCCAGATGAATGAAAGACGAGTGACATTAACCAGACACCGGCTGTCATCTCGAATGTGTGACACCTCGTCGCATTTGAGGGTAGAGTTTCGAGCTCCGCACTTGATGTGTCCGCCATCGCGGAATCTAGCCGCTCGCATATGATCCAGGGCGCGATGATGAAGTCTTCGGGTTGTCATGATGCTACTTCACCAATTCGTGGGAAACAGAAGGCTGCTAGGTATCCTTTGGCGCAAGGTAGCGAACGATCGAAAGCCCTAGTGCCGGTCAGCTGCGGGCAGATTGGGAACAGAAATTCTCAGACTTCACACTATTTGTCGGAGGCGGCGGCCAATGTAGACTAACATATGTCGAGCGTGGCCAACGACTGTAGCCATGGTCAGCAAGAACAAAGGTCTATCAGGCCATGTTCTGGGTGTTTCCGCACCGTCCGTAAGCTCGTTCTCCCATTTAGGAAGGCTATTTTGTGCTTGCTGATTTCGCTCGGAGACTTTCTTGACATACGGAGAGACCATACCCCCGACCCAGAGGGTAGTCCTTGAATACCGATCTGTGCCAATGAGGCGGCACCTCCGTCCTCCATACTTGTGGTTGTAATTAGAACAGTTGCGCCGGAAGCACGAACAGCTGCTAGTCGGCCAGACCAACGCCGAGCATTAGTAATTCGTGATACCGAAACAGGAGTAGAGAGCACCCTGCCGATATTGTGAGGCAGCAGGTGTGAGAGAATGTCTCAATCGAAGAGCAACTCTGGCAGAAGCTCGGGCTGTGAGAGAATGTAGTTAGAGCTGCGCGAGACCGAAGCAACACGGCCTCTACAGGATGAGCAACCAAAACTCAACCTTGATCAAAAAGGTGGACTGCGTGAGAGGACTTCGTCAGACGCTCTACACTACTGCACAAGGACCTGGTGTAGAAGCATCTCCTGCTGGCGCATCTTGATTACAGGGGCCGGCTAGGCGACAGCGTGCCGCGCCTTAAGGACAAGGCAGGGTGTTCACGCTTCCTGTTTCGTAGGTATTGCCAGCATAAAGCCTTTTTCCATGTAGGCGTGCCCTAAATAGGACCTGCCAGGCGCCCGGCAGGTAACAAATTTTAACGCAAGCTGGGCGTCCGGTGCTTAGATGAGAATGTGTGTTTGTGTGTATGCTGTGCCTCGGCTTTCATTGCGACGAGTAGCGATTGCTTCTTGCCCGTCAGGGTATTCGCAGGGTTGGAAAAGTGCAACTAGACTCCGCAGCGCTGCACATGGGCAGAAATCGGTTTGGACGGCGGCGCCCTCCGTGTGGCCATGCCGGCAGCAATTGCGCGGAGACGAAGGCCGCAAAGGATCCGAGTCTCCACTGCGCTGATGAGCAACGGTGCGTTGGCAAAAAGGTGTCCATTTTTCTCAGTGAAGCAAGCATCGGGCGGTTGGCGATGACGAGGGGAAGTTGGCGAAGCAAACGGGCAGATTTTCTTTTCCGGAGTCCGGGAGACGCAGACGCAGGGCAGTGGATGCGAAGAGAAATCTGAGGCAGTCCCGGATTGTTTTCCAGAAGCGTTCAAAGTTCGTTGGGGATGCTGCAGTCGACCCAGTGCAAATATCTCGTTGCATAGAAAAGTCCCGGTCGAAAAAGCAGGTATTCGGTGCTACCGACCCATGGGGCTTTCGAAGAAGGGATGCTCCAAAGATCAGCTCCTGCTGAGGCCAGGCCGTACGTACAGCTGTTGATCCAGAGAGATACGCTGTGCGAGTGTGTGGGAAGGCGGGCTTAGTATGTGTAATGCTGCGTCGAGGCCCCTTAGGCATTGCAGTATCTGCACCCAGGTCTGCATCAGTAGCGTTAGCACCGCATTCCAGCCTCCAGGATTCTCCAGAAAGAGGCTAGAAAGACTTCTTACTCGATCGCTCACGCGTGGGCTGCAGGAAGGCTTTGTGGTACGTGTGGGTAGAGAGTGTGACCGACGTCGGTCGTCAATTCAAGGTGCGGAATGCGTTGTTCGTGCACGAAATGGCAGGAGTCGGGCGTTCCGACGGTGCCCCTTAGGACAGTCCCCCGGCGTCAATCGCCGCGGCCGCTATGGGTGTACCCGTCCCATGTGTGAGCGATGAGCAATAGCAATCTCATCCCCACGAGAGTGTCCATGAAGTCGTGATTCATTGTGCCCGGCAGAGGCGGCGACGATACACCTATTCCACGGACGTCTCTGGAGGCAACCTCCTTGGCAAGGAAAAGCGAATTGCGAGGAGTTGTGCTTCCGGCGTCCAGAGAGTATCGGAGTCATGGCCGGCCTCCGACGAATGCTGGGGGAGTGGTAATGGAGGGCAGAGGGCGACGGGGGAGCAGATCGACGGGGGAGGACAGGGGACCATCCGCCGCGGCGTCCCAAGTTCCAACAGGACGCAAGAGGTGTCGTCTGATTCGCAGGCGTGCTTACTGGGCAATCTGCACGCCAATGGAGACTTTGGTACGGCGGAGGTTGTGCGCCCACAATTCCGCCAGCAGGCTGTTGGAAGTAAGGTAAGGTATAAAAAGGTAATGCATGCGGGCACTGGTGATTGTTGGAAAGGTGATGATGTACTGCGGTACTTTCCCGTCAGCATCAGAAGTCTCAGAGTGCTTATGTAAGATGTGCCCATACCGAAGTTCCCCTCCTGTCCTGCTGCTCTTGCCTCGGGTCCTCATTCGGTAGGTTCCTAGGAATTCTTAGGGACGAAGGTCAAATGGATTCCAGTGGCTTGCATGCTGCCTTACCTCAGGTGCCTTCCTTACCTTAGGTAAGGCAGGTACAGATCGACATCACGTACTCCTGCCCTACCAGGGAAGTAGATAAATACTTTAGTACGTACTAAGGTGCCTTATGTTCCATCTTTACCTACCTTAAGGTAGGTAGGTATCCGTGGTGTGCAAAAAGTAAGGCACGGAACGTATAATTCCACGTACCCGTCATGCTTCTCTTATTTTCAGTTATTCCCACCCGGCCGAGTCCTCGTCGATGCAGTGCGCCCCCAGCAGTCGGCCAACGTCGCCTCCTGTCTTGCTTGGGCGGACCCATGATCCCGGTCCCTGTCCCCGTCCAGTTCACGGTTCCCTGGTATCCCCATCTCTGCCCCTTGTCCTCGTCCGAAGCCCCACTCAGCCGTTTCCGCGCCGCTTACCTTAGTGTCTTCCCTGGCCTGATCAGCCAATTCACCGTTCACGGTTGCCAACTCCTCATCACTGGACGAACACCCTCATGCTACAACGCTTCTTCGTCCCCTTTCTTGGATTCCACTCATCACTCGTCAGCACCAACACCGAAAATACTGCGCGGTATACGAACTGGCCTGGGTCTGCCTCGTCGTCACAACACACCTCTGACGTGCGTCTGTCGCTGTTGGTTCTCTTCTCCATGCTCGCTCATGCCCTCGCCCTCGCCCTCGCCCTCGCTTAGGGTCCTACACCTCGTCCACCGTCTCTCCCCCATCCATCACATTGTCCGACGTGGGGCCTGATCCCGGTCTCCCCTCGACAAGACAAGACAAGCCAACACTGCACCTGCACATGGTACTATGCGGATGCCGCCTAGTCGTCCTGTCCTGCCCGGTCCTTGACACTCGAGGTGGCCCTCTCATCCTTGCCCTCGTCTTCATCCACGCTCTCCCTCTCTCGTCTCGCTCGCTGTTCTCGCCTTTCCATCTTCAACTTGCCGTTCACGCTGTTGGAAGCATATCGTCAACCGGCTAGACGACACTCGTCGCCCGTTGTACCCACCACATTATCCGCACGCTGCAATCACTGTACCCACTGATCGAGCCAACGGGGAGGCGAACTGATACCCTTCCCAGCTCGCCTACCTTGGCTCAGCCATCCAGCCACTATCAATCGCTCAATCCATTTGTACATCCGCCCATCCATCACCCATTTGGCGTCGCAAGTCGACTTTCGGGATTACATTTCGGGGCCCTGTCTAATAATTGTACGCGACTTCATATACATACCTACCAGCAGCCCCCCTCCACCAGCCATACCAATTTGCCATTTTCTTCCCGTCCACACTCTACGGCCCTCTCCTGGGTACTTGCTTCGCCCTTGACCTTACCAGCGCTCTCCCGCAGTCCAGTGGCACGCTATCTTCCTCGGCTACACCTACGCCTAACTGTTCCTATCTTACTCGTCCTACGACCAGGCCAACGCCAACGCCAACGCCCACCTGCTCTCACCCGGCCGACACGACCTGACCCGGCAGTCGAAGACAACTCGCCCGTCCTGCATGCGATCCGGCGCCATCAGCAACGCCATTGTGTTCCGTTCAAACGAATCGGTCCTCCCTCCCCGCTGATCGCGTCTCCCTGTCCCTGGGTGCTGCCGTCAGCCCGAGCGTGCTAGGACCAAACCCTCTACAAGGGTCTACCCAGTTACGCGACTCTCATCTCTCGTCGACCACGATACACTTGTACATGCACATGTGCGCAATCCCCGCGCCGATAACGACTAGAATTGTCTCAACTACGCGCCTCAACCGGTGTACTGTGCAGGGAAAAGGAAAGGGGACGGATCGTCTTTTCTGCTACGAGTCTTGGGCACTGGCGACGTTTGCCCACGTTCATCCAAGGAAACGCTGTTATTGAGCAAGACACAACCACAAAAGGGCCCCCTCTCTGCTACCGCCCAGCTATCTGCTCTCCTGCAGCATTAAACATTATTCACCACCTCCCGACGGCCGCCTGGTCTCCGTCGACCTTTGTTCTCATCCAGAAGCTCCCATGGATGTGGTCTGACCTGCATCCACCATCCAACGCCGTTTTTTCCTACCGACCACTCACATCCCTCAGCTTAGACCCGGCCTCTTGCACCTTCCACGCGCCGATCACCTTGAACGCATCCGGAGCTGAAAGCCTCTTTTCCACTCTTCGTTCGGCCAAGGCTGGGGACAGATCTGAGACCCTCTCCACTCTGTGAGTTCGCTCCGGCCGCCACATCTCGAGCCGAGAACGTGGATTGCGACCTCGCGCCGGAACGGGCGTTTTTGCTAACCAGGGAAGCTGCCTTTAGGGGCACCTGAAATCGCCCAAATCGCCGTTGACCTCTTTCCCAATGGCTTACCACCCAAGAGAAGCCTTGCCGCAGCAGCAGGTTTACGACAGCAGTGCAGCATTAGACGGCATGGCTCAAAGACACAACTCGTGGGCTCTTCCGCCTGGGTATGGCCCGCCCGGGCCTGCTGCAGAAGCCTATCACTTCAAAAGTGAATCTCCACGTCTTCCTCCCCCGTCGAGACTCTTGAACACAGGTTCGCAGCCTAAGCCAATGGGACAAGCCCACCAAACACAGTATCGACCAGATTATCACCAATACCATGACTATCAGCAACCGCCATCGCCGAGCTATCACCAAGCTCCGCCGCAATATCAATATTATCAACCGCCACCGCACCCTGCGCAAATCCACGACCCTTATCGCGCACAGGCACCTCGATATCCCGTACAGGAGCTACCACCCGACGAATTCCGGGATGCAAGAGAGCAACACATGATGATGCGGAACCAGGCTCCAGCAATGCCCGAAGAGCCATGCGACGAGTTCCGCGAAGCAAGAGAGCAGCACTTGCTGATGCGAAACCAGGCTCCGGCAATATCCGCCCCGCGTGTTCACAATGCCAATTACGATGGAAAGGTTGCCATTCCATTTACACCGCCTGACTTGAGAATCCCTCCCGTCCGTTCCGGATCCACGGCTCCGGCGACTGCATGGAGCGCGACCACGGACAGGGCCGTCAAGATCGAAGATCTCTGCCATGGTCCTCCGCAACCGGTCAAGCACGAGTTCGTTGCCGATGAAAAGCCCGTTTCGCTCCCCAATGAGTACGAAATTTTCTTCCGGCAGCAACCCGTGGCGGCAAGATGCTGCGGCTACGGCGAGAGAGACCGCAGAGTAATCGACCCGCCGCCGATTGTCCAACTACGGATCAACAACCCCAACCTGACTCCAGATGAAGTATACGACAGACTACACTTCCCATCATACGTTGTGCACTGCAGCATCTGGGACGCGACAGGTTTGAAAGACGAGACCGACATGCCGCCAGAATTCGTGCGGCCCGCCAAGCGGATCATGGGGTCGCTGGTATCCTCTCCCTTTGTCGGAGAAGACGAGCACGGTCAAGAGGGCTGCTTCTTCTGTTTCCCGGACATGTCAGTCCGGACGCCGGGCCAATTCCGCCTCAAATTTTCCCTGGTCGTCGTCCACCCCAGACACAAGGAGCGCAAAGCCCCCATCAAGTCCGCCATCATGAGCGACATCTTCCAGGTCTACAACGCCAAGGACTTCCCGGGCATGCAAGCCAGCACACCGCTGACGAAGCGTTTGAAGGAGCAGGGTTGCCTCATTTCTATCAAGAAGGGCAACGAAAAGTCCGGTGGTAAGTCACGTCGTCAAGATGACAGTGATAAAGACGACGAAGAGGGCGGCTCGTCGAGCAAACGCAAAAAGTCAAAGAAGCAGCGGTGAAGTAACCGAACCCCGTTCAGCAGAGAATCGAATATCATCATCCAGCCACCGAAGGGAATAAATGGGCATATTAGGAACGGTGTGGGTTTGGGGGTCGGACAAAACCGGCGGACATGCGGCAGCTTCGCCTTCCCAGACGACTACGGCGGGTCCTTGCGATACAGGGCTCAAGAATTTGACTTCGCAATGTCCAACGGCCGGAGCCAATTCATCTTGGGCAAGTTGTGCGTCCGCGGACCCATACGATTTAGGCTCGGGATCTGTTCATTTGTCTCTCTTTTCATCTGTTGATTCTATAAACCGTTTCTTCGTATCTATTATATACCCTAAGTGAATCTTTTAACGGGTTATGATTATGGAGAAAAGGAAGTCTGTCCTTTGGGGCTTGGTTTGCATCGTCGGCGGGAAGACACGAGAGGCATCATCATGTATAGAAACCGTCTTACACTCTTCCAACGGGTACAGAACTTGCTGTTGCCTTGCTAGGTGCCAGAAATTGAAGTCAGGGCGCCGCCTTTCCTCTATCGTCTCACGTCTCGGCGGGTGCGACTACACTGCACATGCTCACTTACTCGACAGCCACACGCAGTGACCATCGCTCCGAATAGACTTGAGCCGCAAGCAAGGGAGCGCCGATCAAGCGGACGGAACAGCACCGCACTGCCAGAACACGTGAGATTTGCACAAAGGGGTTGCGGGCGGAGGATTACTCGGCTCAGACATCGGCCCATTGCCCACGTCGTTGGCGTCGACGATCTGTATCCGGCCACCGGGCCATCGTTACACATTAGAAAAAAATGGGTGCTCGATTCCGGGTTCGCGTCGCCCTCGTCACAGCCCGAGACAAGAGAAAGAACGGAGGAGGTAGGGCGATCGACCGTCTTGAGAATGGTCCGCGTGTAGAGTACACGTACAAGAGGAGAAACGTTCCCATTTCCCATCCTCTTATCCTCCTCCCCTTAGCCTGGGTCACCATTTACCCGGTACCGTACCCGTAATCTTCAAATGATCTGCATTTTTGCAAAAACCCCGGAGATGGGGGAGGAGGGGGCGTTTCTACCTCTGAGTCAGGGTTCATGGATGTTTTCATCTCGACCCCCCTTCCCTCCCCAAATCCTGGCGGGAGGGCCGGGGGTGGGACGAGAGGAATGGGCTGGACAGAAGTCACTACATGTGTTGAACTTTTGGCGCGGGCGATGGCAACATTTTTTTTTGTGGCAATAAAATTAAACAACAGCGTTCCCGCCCGCCGGGCCGTGTGGCCCCGAGGACACGGGGATGGGGATGTTGTTTTTCAATGGCAGAAAAATCGAATTCCAACGGGTTGACGATCGAGTGTGGCTGAAAAAATCATTGACATCATTGACTTTTTTTCCCCCCTTCTTTGTCTTCTTTCCCTTGGTCATAGCTCCTCGAGCTTCGCCTTTGAGTGGCATGCCAATTGACGAGATTTCACGATCTTCTGATTTGACACACATGTTCACCCCGCGATCTTGGACGTTACACAGACTCACCCGACCAACGCCTTCACTCACTTCGGCACGATGCCAGCCAGCCCGCGCGTCATCTACTGGTTCCGGACCGACCTCCGGCTGCACGACTCGCCTGCCCTCGCGGCCGCCCTCGCCCTCGATCCGGCGGTGTTCTGGCCCATCTTCACCTGGGATCCGCATTACGTTTACCGCGCTCGAGGGGGTCTGAACCGGTGGCAATTCCTGTCGGTCAATCGCTTCATAGTCCCCGAGACCAATTGAGCGCCGGATGCTAACCATTGACAGACTAGATTGTCAGAGTGACCTATCGCAGAGCATCACCAAGATCAATCCCAAGTCGAAGCTATTCGTCTTGCGCGAGGGACCTCAAACGCTGTTCCCGAAACTGTTCAAGGCGTGGAAGGTGACGCATCTCGTCTTTGAAAAGGACACGGATGCGTATGGACGCGAGCGTGATGAAGTCGTGATGAAGGCTGCCGAGGATGCAGGCGTCAAAGTCATTGTCAAAAGTGGGCGGACACTGTGGGACAGCGACGCGGTCGTAGAAAAGCACGGCGGCAAGCCGACCATGTCCATGTCGCAGCTGCAGGCGGCGGGCGCAAAGGTCGGGCCCATCGCAAGACCGATTCCCGCCCCGGAGTCTTTGCCGGATCCCGGGGAGATGCCGGTTGATTTTGAGCCGACGCCGCCCGAGACGAAGCCGGATTTCAACGCCGAGCAGCGGACCAAGGGTGATTCGGCGTACAAGAAGATCTCCGGTCCCAACGGTGACTTTGCGATTGAGACGATGGAGGAGCTCGGGTTCCCGTCTGCTAGCACGCCGTATCAAGGAGGAGAGAAGAAGGCGTTGAAGATGCTGGAGGAAATCTTGGCCGACAAAAAGTACACTGCCACGTTCGAAAAGCCCAAGACGAGCCCTGCAGCGTTTGAGCCGCAATCGACGACGCTCCTGTCTTCGTTCCTGCACTTTGGGGCATTGTCAGTGCGCGAATTCTACTGGCGAGCAAAGGACGTGATCGACAAGTATGGCAAGGGTGCCGCCAAGGTGCCGGAGAACCTGCTCGGCCAGCTGCTGTTCCGAGATATGTACTTTGCGGCGCATGCGGCGCTGGGTTACAAGTTCACCCAAACGGTGAACAATCCGTACTGCCGATTCATCCCGTGGCACTTGCCATCCAAAGTCGACTCAAAGACGGGCCTCGTCACCGGGGAGTACCACGTCGACTCAGAACAGGCCGACGAGTGGTTCAGGAGGTGGAAGTATGGGATGACGGGGTTCCCATGGATTGACGCCCTGATGCGGCAACTGCGCGAGGAGGGCTGGATCCACCACCTCGGCCGTCACTCCGTTGCTTGCTTCCTTACGCGAGGAGGCTGCTATATCGACTGGGAACGCGGCTGCGAGGTCTTCGAAGAGTGGCTTCTTGACCACGAACCGTCGTGCAACGCGGGTAACTGGCAATGGCTGAGCTGTACCGCTTTCTTCTCGCAATACTTCCGCTGCTATAGCCCGGTATCTTTCGGTCAGAAATGGGACAAGCACGGAGATTTCATTCGTCGCTGGGTCCCGGAACTCAAGAAGCTGGATGCCAAGTACATCTACGAGCCATGGAAGGCTCCGCTGCCAGATCAGAAGAAGGCCGGGGTCCGGGTGACGGGTCATGGGGAAAAGCCAGAAGCGGGAGTGTACCCGAAGCCCATGTTCGACTTCGACGCCCGAAGGACGGCCTGCCTGGCGGCAATGAAGCAGGCATATCAAGTTGGCCTGCACGGAAACGACGAAAAGGTGCGGGACGGAAGCTGGCGCAAGCTATTCGAGGGCGAGGATACGGAGATGATGGACGAATTCGAGAGTGAGGACGGCAGATGCGCAGACGAGACCGACGACGGCCCGTCCAAAGCGACGGGAGATGAGATTACACCGGCCAAGCGGGCTGTCGACGAGGGCAGCGCGGAGCAACATGCCGACAAAAAGCAGAAGTCTTAGGACAGCCCTTTGGTGGTCCGGTTTGCTGAGTCTGCCGCAGGGAGAGATGGAAGTGTCCTATGAGAGCACGACCTCGGGATAAGGCATAGTGATCTGATGAGCGCTGTCGTTCGTCTGCACAGCCAATCAGAAGTTGGTGTGGCAAGCTGGCAGATACCGGGGACATGGTTCCAAAGAGAGGGGCCGGTCGTGGTTATTCTGGGTCTCCATGACCTGAGGTGATTGACAGCTTCCAACGGTACCTGCATTATTTGTGCAGTCCCTGGATAAGAAACTGTATCCCACGGTTGATTTGCCCAATTGGGGAAGCGCGGCTGTGCTGTTAAGCTGTTGATTCCAGCGGAATCCCTGCCAAGCGATGTTTGGTGCCGCTGTTGACATACTGTGGTAGTGTTGGCCGATGTCAATGCGTTGTGCAACCGTGCTTCGAAAGAGGCCGCAGGACGGGACGAACGGAATATGCATGGAAGCTTCCTTGCATTTGAATTCCGACTGTTTGTAAAACCGTGAAAGACACTGCAGTGCAGCAAGGCTATTGACAAGCAGTCGGCGCAGGCATCCATATTCATGTGTTTGAGCCTAGGGAGCCTGCTGCAACCGGCGGAAGAGCCGAAAAAGACGCTTCGTGACTGAAAGAAGGTGAAGTTGAAAGGCGACCGGTGCGACAAGGACGTTGAAGTTGACGAGATGTTGATGGTGTTTGCCAGCGGGCTCCTTCCAGGAGTAATCCGCTGCTGCGCAACACTCCAGGGTGGGGCGGCCAGCTCCGACCGATTTGACCAATCAGAGCTCTCTTTTCTGGAGGCAACCGTGGTCAACGCCACTTTGAGGCTGTTGCAATGTTACTGAGCGACAACAACCTGCCAGAAGCGATTGCGATGATTGGAAGTACACAAGGAAGGCGGCAGCTTCGGGGGAAACTGTGCAAGCTGAGAGATATAAGAGTCCGCCTGCCCTCGTTGCAAAGTGACTGACATAACCACCGGCAACCAGCGCTTCACCCCGTCTACTTCGACTGCCCGGGCAATACCGCAAGCTTTCGACTACACGACAGCAACTCATCCGCCACCTCAATCACCAAAATGGCCAGAGTCAACAACCCCTCGCTTGCGGACGTTGTCAACGTTCGCCCGGAAACCAGCGCGAACCACGCTGAACTGGTGTCCAACCGCAGAAACCTGACCGTCAGTCTCATGCGAGATGCCCCGGGCAAGCTGGCCACCAACATCGTCGTCGCCCACGGCGGCAAGAAAGATGCTCTCAGCATCCAACTGAACCGCACGATCCGCGTGCCTGACAACAGAAACGTCAACTCGCTGCCTCCGGGCCTCGGATTCTTCCCCCTTTTCAAGATCGCCGACTACGAGGACAAGATGCCACAGCAGCTCCTCACCAAGGGGGGCATCTTCTTCCCCATGTACCAGCGAGAGGCTATGTGGATCAGCTTCTCTGCGTCAGCCCCCTTCGCACTGAAGATGTATGTGGGCGGCGTCAACGCCATTTCGGGCCTCCCCAAGACGGAGAACGAAAAGACCGCGGAGAAGAGGAAGAAGATGCTGGAGAGTGGCAAGTCGATTCAAGACTACCTGGTCCTTCCCGAGCAGCCCTGGCTCGACGGCATCGCCTCCGAGGACGGCAAGATCCGCCAATTCGTGGCTGAGCCAAAGGGCAACGGCTTCTCTGTCGAGGCTCAGGTTACCGGCGAAGAGAAGGTTGGAGGCATTCAGATTGAAATCATCCCGATCAAGAAGCATTTCCCGGCACAATTCGTTGTCCGCTACGAGGACCAGGAGCGCAACGTCGTCACGCGCATCTTCAATCTCGCCGAAAAGCGTCTCACGCCGAGCAGCTCGTGGAAGGATGTCAAGGAGCGCATCCGAGAGGAACTCGACATTCCCGTCGAGGAACAGGCTCTCAGCGAGTACACGGGAGAGCCTCGGAGCCTTTGTTCCCGAGAAACTCGGATGGACTTTGACGACGAGATCCAACTTGGAGACGTCTACTTCCCGGCCAAGCCCTTCACGCTCGGGGTCACTCACCCCCAACAAGTCAGGGTTCTCCCCCGCGGCAGCATTGAAAGATGTTCGATTGGTGGTCCGTCGACGATGAGTCTCATGTCTGCTGGTGATTCTGCGCCATGCAGCAGGAGTGCTAAGAGAGCGCCTCAGACCAGCGGCCCCGCAAGTGCAAGCAAGTCAATTCTGACCCCTATACTTGCTATTAGTGAGATTTTTCTTAGTGTTTTTACTTACTTAGTTAACTTAGAAGTTATTTAATTCAAGCGCTATATAAAAACACGTGATCTATAATTACCTAATCTATATATATATATAAAGCTATTTATAATAGACTTAGCAAGCCGAAGCCGTTATTTAGTTATATAACCCCCCTTTTAAGCTAGTTTTTTAATAGCTAGAGACTCTCTATAGTCTCTAGCTTTATATTTATCCGTTACAACATGAGGGTTAACTTAGTAATACTAAATACCCTCTTATAGTTAGCTACTATTGCTAGGATAGTAAGGATATTAATCGCAAGCTATAAGAGGGTTGGGAAGGTATCTAAATAGTCTAACTACTACTAGACGGGCTCAGAGGTCTCCTCTAGAGGTTAATAGAGGTAGAGATCGAGCTTATCTATCCGGGGAGGGGTCTACTAGCGCTAGCTATTAACCTACTGCTAGAAATAATTATTATTATTATCTCGAGCCGCCGGGTTAATAGCAAGGCCTCCGGGCTGCTCTCTATAGCTAGAGATACCCTCTTCTAGTTAATACTACTTATTATAATACTCTATAAGTAATTTCTAGGCCTTATTAACCTATCCCTCTTAGTAGTTATTACTCTATATATCTCATAAGTATGAGATCCTATATGCTAGATAGAGAATAATTACACTAGAAAATAGTAGTAACTCTCTTAACCTATTATAATAATAAAAGAGCTTCTATTATAACTATTTAATACTACTATAGAGGAAGGATTGCTACTTCTCGTCGAGAGTATTGAATCTTAAGGTAGCTCGTGAGGCTAGAGATACCTAGTCTTTGCGCATATAATATAGAAGGGCTTAGTAGTTATACTAATAATAACGACGAGGCCTTCTAGACCGGGTTTGAGATAGCTATAAGTCCTTAAAAGGGTCGTTATTAACTAGAGGAGAGATTATAGAGTTATAATAGGTCTTCTAGTTAACGAGGTGCGAAAGGAGGTATTCCAAGCCTATTATAACCTCCCATAGTTAACTATACCTATCCTTAACCCCCTACCCCTTATACCTCTTTATCTAGCGGTAAAAGGGCTCTAGGATTATACCTATCTTAGTAAGAACCTTCTAGTTATTAGAAGATAATAAATCTACTTCTAATATATACTATTTAACGTTATTATTATTATTATTTAATAGTATAAAAGCCTAGATCTTATTCTTCTTCTTAATAGCTCTCTCGATTATAAGATATATACTATTCTAGCGGGTATCGTTATTTAGGATAAGCTAGGCCTCACGGGATAACTTAGAGAAGATCCGGAAGTCGGAGTCTCTATTAATCTTAGTTATAGCCTTCTAGTACTATTCGGTCTATTATAGAGAGGCCTAGATAAACTTAATAATATTCCGGAGCTAGCTAATAAGCCCGAGCCTCTACTAGAGATCGAGGTTATTATTATAATATTAAATAAGCTAGTAATACTCCGACTCCGCCTCGAGGGTCTCCTTATTAGTATTAAATAAAAAGGCCCGGGCTACGAGGTTAAGTATATAACTATAGCACCTCATACGCCGGGCCTAGACGTCCGTTTCTTTTATTATAGGATATATATCCCGATAGAAGGCATAGAGGCAAGTATTATTATTAGTTATATTATTAGAGATAGTTACTCTAATCCAGTCCTAGATCTTATATTAACTAATGATATTAAGGAGGGTCTCCGAGAGGGTAATACTACTATAGTCTCTATGGTATTAAGAGAAGCCTAGGAGGCGTGATTATAATATACTAGTAGTATTAATAAAGTAATATATAATACCTATAAAGGCATAGATATTAGGTAATAACTATAGATCGAATAAAAGGTGTATTTTCGATACTACTAAGTGGAGTTTAGTCGTCACGAGAGCCTCTCTATGCTAGCAGAAGTCTTAGAGATAGTCCCGAATAGATATATAACCCCATAGGACCTCGCTAGCAACCTCGTTATTATAATATTATAAGATCTATTAGAGGAAGGTATTCTTAAAGTAGGTAAAAGGGAGGTTAGCAGAGACGATGGAGGTAATATAGAGATCCCTTAGGGTTATAATCTTAGCCTTAGGTATATTATTATTATTAAGGCGCACCCTCTTATATAGAGGAGGGTTAGATAGCTCGGTCGAGGAGGTATAAGTATTAGCCTTAGAATCGTTATCTAAGAGGGTAGAGATCCTATAAATGCAATAGCTACTTTAGCCTTATTAGAGTAGGCTTTATATAAGCAAAAAGCTTAGGATAATATACCGCACTAAGTGCTCTATAGTAGTAATAGTAGTAGTAGCGCTAAAGATCCTAGGGGACCCTTTTAAGTCGTATTATTAGCAACTCCAATAAGAGGGCCCGGCCTAGCCCTGAATAACCTTAACGAGGAAGTCGCTATAGTTCTAAATCTAGCTAGATCAACCCTAGCCCTTCTGCTAAGCTAACTGCTCCTTAAGGATATACCTCTTACTCCCTATAATAACGATAGGGAGGTTATTAATCGTAGGATTTAGAGGGATATTAATAGTAAGGGTAGTTGCGATTTGCATAGAGATCCGCAGGCGCGGGGCGCCTATTACTATATATACGTTAGTAGTAGAAGAGGAGGTAATAGTAGTAGTAGATATTATGAAGTTTAGTAAGGTAATATAAGTAAATAATAAGTAGGATATATAATAATAAAAAGCTTTTGCAACTAATATCCGATCGTAGTATTAAATATACTATTCGAATCGTTATAATTATATCTACTTATTATCAAATTTTTAAAAAGATCCGCTATTATCTAGTATAGTGAGGGTAGTCTAAATAGCCTTAATAATATATATAATAATAGCGAGGTCGGCAATAGTAGCATATTTCAGTAGCTAGGCGTGCCTAAATAAATAGGGCGGGGGCTAATCTATAGCCTCTCATTAGCTAGATCTATATATATATAAGATAGTAAGGAATTTAACAAGTCTATAGGCTGCTAACTTACTCGATTGGGAAGTAGTGATAGCTTCCCCTTGCTTGCTTGGCTCATATTCCTTGCTGAAAGCTCTGCACTTACGGGGCCGCTGCCTCAGACCATGGGCTTTGACGAGATGGGACTCGCTGCTGGAGGTTTCATCAAACAGTCGATCGTAGCTGATCCTCATCCTGCCGACGTATGGGATGTGGATGCTTCGGTGATGCTGAACCTCGCCATCCTCGATGTTGACTCCTTCGCCGCTGTCACCGGCCAGCCAGCTCCGAGCACCCCAATCAGCGCTGAGCACTACGCCCGCTACGGCATGCAATTCTTTGACATCTGGGGAGAGGAGGCGAGTGGCATCAAGGGCAACTTCAGGGCGGTCAAGAGTGTGGCACAGCTGATGGCGGAGAGGGCCGAGGCCGAGGGCAGGGAATTCACCGAAGAGGAGACGTTACAGTTCCAGGTGGCAATGATTGGCCCCTTTAGAAGCACGTTCCGCCCTCTTGCGATTCTGTGCCAGGACATTGGCTGTACCAGGTGAAAGAAAGCGTGGACATGAAGCTTGGCGACTCAATGGCATGTTTCCGGGTCAAATCATGGTATCAGGTAGCTAATCGATTCTTTTGGTGGTCAAACTTCGTCATGCCCCCTTTTTCTGCAACGAATTGAACCGCGTAAGTCTCCGCGGTATCTTCTAAGGGCGAAGAAAACTCCAAGGACTGCACCGAGTAGTGGAACAGCAAACCATAGGCTACTCCGGCGTACATGATCCGAGACGTAATTTAGAATCTGCCCATCCGGCCCGTGCCATGACCTCCCAGCGGCATGTACGACAATCATTCTTACATAGGTCTCGCCCAATAAGAATACCTGAGTGTTCGCCATCCCGTACATCCACACGTATTGACGATACGCAGCAGTGAGCATCAACGGGCCCGTAGACCAGAAGACCCGCAGGTACGGAAGCAGGATGCTCTTCGACGTCGAGCCGCCGCGTCGTTTGGCTTCTTGCAGCACCCAGAGTAGAAAATGCGAGTCGGGTTCCGCCATGAAAAAGTGGTTGCTGAGGCCCGCCGCGCCCCCCGTCGGCGCAAAGGCTGCTTGGAGGCCGGTGTGTTGAAGACACCTCAACGCCTTGACGGAACGGGGGTGGACGTCCAGGTCGGCGTAGACGCCGCCCTCCGCGTGGACCACGACCAGACGCGCCAGGTCCGCTCTCTGGATGTTGTGGTCATAGCCCTCGTACGTCGGCAGCAGCCAGGCGTATCTATCTTTGACGAGGCGGAGGATGTCTGCGTCTGTCCAGAGCTTGACCGTGTAGTTTTTCGGCCCGAACATTGCCTTCCACGAGTCGTGGGACGGCCGCGCGGGATACGTCGTCACGTCGGCATTCTTCCAGATCTGGTGTATCGTGTTGGGAATCGTGGGGAGGGTCGAGGGGGTGCATTTTTCTAATACCGGGGTCGGTTGGATCGGGAGGCTGAAGTCATTGGTGTTTGTGTAGCTGAGTTGGTGGAGGATGAAGACCACCGTGACTGAGGCGATTGTGATGGCAGCGAGCTGAAGGCAACTTTTGCGAGGCAGTGCCACCATTTTGTATGGGATACAAAAGAAAATATGGGAAGCGATAGAATGAAGGCTGTTGATGTTTGCGTATTGAAGTATTTGAAAAAGGGGTATCAAGAACACAAAACAACAAAGCAGAAAGTCTGGTGCAAATAAAGACTTTCAGTCAAGAGAGTGAAGAGTGAACAACAACGAGACCCCAGGAGACAAGTCGTTCCTGCCAACTAAAGAAGAATGTGTGATACTGACTTCCTTCACTTCCAATCTCGAGACTACGCGGCCCAGCTATACGGAAGGGGCTTCAACCAAATGACCTTCTTCGGCCACACTGACACAACCCCGCCTACCTGCCCTATTTCCACGACAGACCCTACGCACAACCGGCAACTTCCAACTGACGATCTCCAGACTCTACACAGACGGTGGACTTCAACTACGCAGTGCAACCAGGGCGCAGCCGCCCTCAGTAACGTTGATACACCCGGTTGTCGCTGGGTCGTGGCCGTCTACTGGCCAGTGCCGCCCAACCGTAGGCACCAGCAATAGGGATTGGATTCTGCCAGAGTGCGAGACCCCTTTACCAACGAGTCAGAAGCTAATGTCGACGCCCTGCGCACCAAATCGCCGACATTATCGTCTTGATACGAAGTCGTTAGATGGTTGTAACCCACGTACGGTGCGGAAGATGCTGAAAGATTCAGTTGTTTTTGTCTCTGGAGTGTGTTGAGTGCTGTGTCTGTCGCCGAGAGTCGGCTTCGGCTTCTTAGTTCAGACCGAGAAACTCTACTGTTTCAAAATCTTCACAGCCAATCATCAAAGACGGGAATGTCCATGGTGGATATTTGGAGTATTTGCGGGGATCATGTGACTGTTCTCAAAGTCCAATCCAAACACATGAGCTGAAAACTTATTTCCGCGTACGCCATACCCAATACCAGAATCTATATCGAGTATCAACCCAGCAGAGCTTCAATCTCTTTCCGTGGCGCGCCAAAACAGCCCTACGGTTACAAGCTCCGTATTTCCAGAACCAACCTGCCATTTCGGTATAGTTCGAGCAAAGTGGTCTAACCGCTATCTCCTTGTTGGTAGCGGCGCGATTATCAGTAAGTTCCGTTCGCGCACCCACATTGTTGCAACGCATGAGTTGACTCCACTCCGAGTCAGCAGCATTTTGCACCTAATCTCCTCAAAACTCTAAAACTGGGTCATGACATGGTCGCCGCCGCGGAGAATGCGGCTCTTCGGGGGCGCAAGTGTGTTGGTGCGCATTTTGCTGTCAATGAGACGGTGATGTTACTCCGACTGCCCGCCTCCAAAACTCAATAGCGGACATATTTTAGCAGATGAGAGCTCGTAAGTTGGGTTGCCCAGTAGATGTTGCTGCTGCGTTCAAGCCTTGGAAAGGATGACTTTGTCGTCGGGTTTGCAACCGAACAGTGAGCTCCAGAAACGTAGCAGAGGTTCCCCTGAACAAGAGCTTGTCTATAACGTACTTTGACTGGGTCAAGCGCGTCGATCCTGGGTTCGAAGCGAAGGCGAGTGTGATAACCTTACGGGAATTGGAAATTCTACCCCGTAATTGTTTGCTCGTAACGAAAAATGTCAGTTTTCTCCATTTTGCTACCTACATCTTTACGTGAGACATTTGCGGCCGTGCAGATAGTTTCGTTGACGAGAGCATTAGCTGCAACAGAGCCTCCAATCACCGTCGCCAAACAGCGGTTTACGAACTGGCTACTCCAAGATCTAGGGGCTCTAACCAGGTAGCACTGCCTTCTGGCTCACCCTCTCTTGAACCCATGATCAATGCCCTACTCATGTTCCGAGCCATGAAGGAAAGAGGTAGCACCGTGGTTGGTTTCTGGCCCTCATCTCATCCTTACCAACCTCCTCTGCTTCTGCTCTAGCCAAGACTGCTCAGTTCCGGTTTCCCGCTATTCCCAAGTCCCATTTACCCGTGAGCTGGTTCAGTCTCCGTATTCGTCTTCTGTTCGGTGGGCATTATCGTGCTCACTGCTGCTGTCCCTGCAGTTTTTATCCATGTCAAGGACCCCGACGTGCAATAGTGCCGTTAGTAGAGGGGGGTTAATTTCCATGTCTCACAATGTTGACATGACGATCTAGATATTTCTCCGCCAGGAGTGGGCTAAAACCATCGAGCGAAGAAGACTGGAAAAATATAGAGAGCCCGTCAGGTTATCATGATTTGCGACTTATCCGAAAACCATCTGCGTCTTTCTAACGGCCAACTTGTTATGAGCAAGGAATAAAAAAGATAAGATTGTCTTAGAAGACACAAGTCATCAATCACGAAAGTCGAGCTAAGGAAATGAAACGAAGAATGTTGTTGAGATGGGATGACAGCTTCAAGTCGTATTCAGGCACACAGTCCTACATATACGGCGACGAGGTGTTGGCTATACGATCTTTGGCCATTGGGAAACAAGCTAGCACATTCCCAAGGTGAGACAGAGGAAACGGGGGCGAAAACAGGCACGGATGACAAGGATGGTTATCGGCAAGCAAAGATATCTCAGGACGGCAGTCGAGTTCCTTGATAGCATTCGGACTGGAGAGTTCGGTTTCGTCTACCGCTGGGCAAATGTCCAAGGAAGGCAGCCTTCGATTGAACTCGACATGAATCCCAGCAGCATTTGGAAGCGGGCCGGAATAGCGCAGCTAATCTCCCCGTGACGGCATGGACATTGTAATGGCATTTCGACAATCCGGTCTCTCGCCCGGTCGTCCCACGGGCTACCTCAGCGGCCCTGGACCGCCGTAAGAGTGGGTTCCGGGATAGCCGGAAGAGCCGGCGTGAGTGGAGACTAGCCCCTGTCGGTGCTTCCGTCTCTGATGAAAGTCTTCGCCCATCTTTTCAGAAAAGAATAACATTCCAATGGCAGCAACGATACTTTGAAAAGCCAGCCGGCTGTTCGTTGTTACGTGGTTACTTAGTCTTGTCCGGAGAGTGATGTTCTTTGCGACCGCGACAAGCTAAAGAGGCTGGCAGGCGCTGAGGCGGGCCAAGTAGGAGAACCATGGTATCCCATCGCCTGCTGAATGACTGCACTACATTATATCCACAAATCCGCCCTACTATTCCCCCTCACGCGATCGATATATTAAAGCTATATTATTTACCCCTATATTTTCGCCTAAACTATTATTTATAGCTATATTCTAATAGAGTCTAATGATTCTAATGCCTCTATAGGGTTAGCAAAGTTATATATTATAGTATTACTACCCGAAAACCTCTCTATTATATATATATAGATTAGTATACGCTAGAATAATATAATAACGCTACTATTTAGCCCTAAGAACCCCCGGAGGTTAAGCCCGGCGTGCCTAGCTGCTTCCTCCCTCTTAATATCCTATGCTAGGACCTAGAGATCTATAGCCTACTAGACTAGCTATTAGATCTCCTCTTTTAATATATCCCTCGGGATCTTATTAGCTAGTAGGTAGAGTAGATAAATAGCGCTAAGCTATTAAAATTTAAGCTAGCATAGAAGTACTTATAGAATAATAAATAGAGGCTAACTTTAATTAAAGAGATTTACCTATTCCTTAGTATTTTAATATATATAGGATTATATAGCGAAAGTTAAATAGATTAGTATTAGTTAATTAATTAGAAAAAGGAGGATCCTATCTATCCGTTTATATGCTTTATTTTAAGGGATCGCTTCCTCCTTTTACTATATAGAATATAGATCTTTAACCTAGCTTAAATAGCTAATCTAGAGCCTCTAGTAGCCCTATGCTATAGCTAGGCCTAGGAAGATCTAATACTAAAAGTCTATTAGTAAGTTAATAAGTAGTCTACTTATATCTAGGAAACTAGAGATTACTTCTACTAGCCCGGATCCAACCTTATTATTAATAAGGCTATAATCCGGTTTATAAGCTAATCTCTTGAGATAATAATAGTGCTAATAAAGCTAATGCCGACTAGCTATAAGGTCTAGGTTCTTGCTTAATCTGGGTATTACTTCTAGTAAATATAGTATATTTATAGCGCTAGGTTATATAGCCTTATGCTATAAGCCTAGCTAGCACCTAGAGACGAGGCTACTAAACGAGCAGCCTTAATACTAATATAGCGTATTATAACGAGCCTTCTTAGCCTATTATTACTCGCTATTTACTATATATTCCTTAATAATCTATTCGCTTCTATAAAGCTATTCCGAGCCTTCTAGAGGTAGAATATTAGCACTACTAGTATATGCTGAAAAGATAGTAGTATTAATGCTGAACTTATTACTAAGAAGGCTAACGAGGGTAAGGGTATTCTATAGGGTGCTATATATACTATCCCTATATCTAATAGAGAAGTATAGCACTAAAAATTAATCCTCATATTAAACCTATACTAATCTATTTATGCTATTACTTATATAAGTTAACTAGTTTACTTAGAAAAATAATACCCTTATACTCTTCCTTATAATAATCTTCTAAGAGACCTCCGAAGTTATCTAGAGCTAGCGCTAACCTGCTAGCGATTTAGCTATAAAAAGAGCTACCTAGCAGGTCTTTAGTACTAATATTCGGAAGGATCTCCAGATCCCTTTAGCAATAAATTAATATAATTATAATATAAATAGCATTAATACGAGCAACTAGATAAGGTTATATTATATATATAAGAGACCTATTAGAAGAGGGGGCTAGTAGTTAATTGCTTAGAACTTCCTACTCGAAGTAATAATTATAAATAGCTTCTTTTTATAGAGCTAGGGCGAGCCTAACTAGAGATACTTCGAGAGCTAATATTAATAGCAAAAAGAGCTATCTACCTAGCTTATTTAATAGTTTAGGCTATTAGTAGACGCTTATTATAAGTGTCGACCTTTTAGAGCTATAGATAAATAATAAGAGATAATCCCTTAGTAATACTATACGCAGGGGCGTTGAAATAGCTTATTAATCTATATAGCCTATAGTAAAGTATTAATTATATAGCGCTAGGCGCCCCTAAGCGAGGTATCTAGGAATAGCCTTAATCGCTATATATAGCGCAAGCAGTTGAGGTTAGGCTGCGTTAAGTATAACGTTACTCTATATACCGCAGGAGATTGCTAGTATAACTTTTATACCTAAAATATATAGTAAATAGAGGTACTAAATATCTATTATTATTATTGGGCAAAAATACTGGGTAAATATTGCCCTATTAGCTGTTTCCCCGCACATTAATGTACTGCAGTCATTCAGCAGGCGATGGGATAGTCCTTTTGCGGGGGGGCTGCGGCGTAACTATAAACTCAATAGGTATTACTATAGAGGACTCACACAGGCATGCTTTGAACGGCCAATTCTACTGCGCTTTTCAAATTGACTGAATGCTTATTCATTTAGGAAGCGGGAGTGGCATGAGATCATCAACAGCACCGTCAGTACTCAATACCTTTTCCCAGCATCATGAGGGAATTCAGAAAAAGACTGAACTCGTCAGCAAAGCTTTAATGCGGCACACAAGCTTCCATCTAAGATCAGCTTCAGGGTATTGGGAACCTCCTAAATATGATCAGAAGCGAAAATGTGGCTATAGAGAGTGAGGAGAATCCTACTCTCAGAGGACTTCTGGCGGAAGAGCTCGAAGCCATGAAAGGCCTAATGAGAAGGTTACAGGGGCAAATGACGGCATCAAACCTTTCATCGGTTGAAGTTGGTTTCCCCCTTTTTTTATTGAGGACTTGGCCGTGAAAACTCAAAGTAACATTCCTCCGCATTTCCGGCGACGGGCCCTGGTTCCGACGGGACGCATGGTCTGCAGTTGACGACAAGGTTTGCGCAATCCAATGGATTTCGCCGCAACTTGACTTTGGTTCATGTCTTCCAACAGGCCGGCCGCAATGGAACCAGCGAATGGGATCAATTTTTATGACTACACGTCGCATTGAGGAGGTGTTTATCTAGGACTGTTGAACATGCTTGCAACAACAGCGGGTCATCTGTCGAGCGGGCAGACTGGTGAAAACCTCGCGCTTTCCTCCGTTTCTTTCCTCGTTCCCCAACATTTCAGTCCCGTTTCTGTCGGCACTCGCAAAGCCGTCTTTCCAAATTCGGTCAAAGACAAGTTGCAACATATTTCAGCTCAGAAGCGTTAAGTTTACACTAATGGCCAATCCATCAACTTCGAAATCTGGCTCTGGCCGCGCAACGACACCTCCCTCCAGCCAAACAACTGGGCGTTTCCCTCTCGGAAAGGCCAGTGCATCTCCTTAGGCTTCCGCCGAAGGTGACGCAGCCCAAGTTGTGGCCTCGAATGAGCCTCTTGAAGTCGACGAAGGCGATACTGTGGGTTCTCAGACCTTCCTTAATTGTCTCTGCTGGCAGACAAATCGGCCGCGAGCCCTGCCCCGGGCCTAAACTTGAAGGATGGGTGAGAGACTCGGGCTTCCAGGACGTATTCCGTCAATGCTTCAGAGTGCCCAGAGGCCCATGTAAGGAGACAAGTACTCCCGTTTCTCCCGGGGTCGCTAACCGTCTTCAGGGCCTTCAGACCCGTTCTGCAAGGATATTGGGATGCTTAACTTGGTGCAGCTTCTGGAAGGCTTGGAGGCTTTCTCACTCAAGTTGTTTTGTGGCGTGCTTGGGCGAACACGGGAGGAGGTCCTCGCTGAGCTTGCCCATGCCCATAAGGAATTGAAGGACATTGCATTCCGTGGGATGGTCGATGTGTAAGTGTATACCAACGCGAGATGGAGATGGAGTGTCACAAGCTAATTGATCCGCAGCTGTGTGGTCTACGGACAAAAACCATTCGAAGAGTTTCAGGAATGAATTGGGTGGGTTTCAGAAACGTTAGGCCAAGCACACATCATCCTCAGCGCCCGTTACACCAGAAAAGTCGCCGTTCAAGTCTTCGTTCGCATTCAGTATGACAACCTGCTTGGGTCTGAACCTTCGTTCGTCAACGACGCATCATCACAACGCGGTGTAGCTCGGCTACCCTTCCAGATGCAGAAGAACGGCACGGACCGTTAGTGCATATTCTTTGGAACATTCAATCGTGACTTTTGCAACAGTACGGATTCCAGGCATCAGCAATAAGGGGACCTCTAGTCTGGCTCGTTTGATACGATGGCATGATTAGCATGATCGAGACTTGCAACTCGTCCACTTCGCCGATCACCGCAGATTAAATTTGGTAGGTGAGATTGTAACGCTGCAAAGGAAGTCTTATACACAACCATGATACTATTGCATTATTGGTGAAATACGACCTGTCTTGTTAAGTCTTGCGTTACATGAATCACCCGTCGCACGCAGCGGATCGCGCAAAACAAGAGACCAAATGCGGCGATTCTGCAGGCTGCTTCGCATCTGTCAAGCGCAGATTCCATGCAGCATGAGGGAATTCCCGCGCATGTCTTTTCATAACACAAGCCTTCTGAAGAGACAAAATTATCAGAATACTGAGAGCAATCATGCTCATGGCGGCACTTTCGCAAAAATCCAAACCAAACTCTTTTCCATATCTTGGGGAGACCAGAGCTATCTCGTTTTCACCTGCGTTATTCCGCTCTGAGTTTCATAAAATGTGCAAGGAGTTTAAAGCTGTCCTTGTCGACCTCGTCGGTGTGTTGTTGGATTGGGACCGCGAGAGCCGGGCGACCATTGCCCCAAAACAATTCTTAGCCGTCATGAACGCAACAGCGTGGCATGATCTTGAGAGGGGAAGTTCACCGTCAAACAAGCTTGCGAGGTACGTAGTAAATGAAGATTGCCTTTGGGTAAACGCGTGCTGAATTTTGATCGACCCAAAGCATTTCGGCTTGATGCTTGATCTAGACCCAGCCCTAGTTGAAATAGCCTTGGAAGAGGCGCAAAGGTCTCTGAAGATTGTTCCCGAACTGATCAACGTGATCCACCACTTGTCCGAATTCCGTGTCAAGAGAGATAGTGTACCGTCCGCTACCACCAACGGAGACATCAGCGAGAACGTCACATGCGGCCTCTGGAATTACTTTTGCGAGAAACCCATCTGGACAACAGAGTTCTTTCCTTCAGACGTCGACACAACCGCAATGGCGTATCTATCAATCCCCAAGGCTTCTTCTCTCGGGCGCCTGGCAGCTCCCGACCTAGTCCTCGATAAGATGGCTTCCAACTGTGATCTTGATGGGATAATACAGACCTAATCTTCCGAGGATCGGCCTCGGGTAGTCCCGGAAGTGTGTTGCAACTCCTGCGTGCTTCCAACCGCTTCGGTCGGATATCTGATCACCGTCTTGAAGGGGTGGGTGGTCGGCTGCCTCATGAACGATGCTTGTATTGATGGGAGCAGGCACTGCTCGACCCCGGAAAGCTCTCTCTGATTTCCGTCGCGTCTCTATGATGAATGCGAGAGCGGGCCGTTCAAGGAGAAGCTGGAGCCCGTCAAGAAGAAACTCCAAGACAGCCTCAACATGCCTGCCAATCCTGTAGCTCCTGCACTCCGACTCTCTGCTTGTCAGACTGTGTGGATTGGTTCGCATCTTTATGAGAAAGACCTGAAGGTTCTGATATCTTGCAAGAACTGACGGCGGTTGGCCGGCTGGACACTTTTGTTGTTTCGGTAGGACGAGGACTACAATTGGCAGCCGTGGTTTGACGACAGCTTTGGCTATCAGAATCATAGAAAAGGAGGCGTCTCTTAAAATTGCGCATAGTTATTAGTCATGTACCGTTGGCGTCTTGAGTCTTGCTATTTTACCCCCAAAGGACCCAGGTGAATGTATGCATCTCACAGAGCTTCTCGCGCACTTTCGCTGCTACACATCACTCGCTTCGCTTCTTTCCAGAGCCATGACTGAGATAAGAAGCAAGCCGAGTCTGTGGCGGACAGCTTTCGAATCGGGGCGTTCCGTTGTCATCCGGTATAAGAGACCAAGGTTTGAGTTTCAGACGACCGAGCCCTCCAAGTCAGACAACGGCATCGACCACATGGGTGGCGGATTTCTTCAGGCTGTTGCGAGGAAGACTGTTGTTTCAATGTGTCCTCAGAATTGGTCTGCCTCGGCTTCCCCGCACGCCATCGTCACCCAAACTTTTACCCCATCTCAAACTCCTGTCTCCTCACCATGCAAGCCAAAACGTGTATCCAGAACAGCACATCTTGCTGAATGGATTCGTGAGAACACGTCGGGCACCTCGTACCTCGGCTGACTCACCAAATTAGATTTCAAAACTCCTCGCCTCCAAGGCGGGTTGTATAAGTTCGTCTGCATTTTCTCACGTCATCAGGGCGCCAGTCCGAGGCGTCAAACCTGTGTTCCACAAAATATTCACTCTTGTGCAAGACAGCATTGCAGGATGACCACCGACGTCGCATCTGAAACCAGTCCCGAGAGCTCGACCGACACTCACATCCCACGTTTGACCGACCATGTCGAAGAGCACGGTTACGTTATTATTCCGGACGCATTCACAGAAGCAGAGCTGGAAGAAGCACACCAGGAGCTCGTCCGTCTAGCTTTGGACGCTGCGTCGGCTGGACCCGCCGGCGGTGATCGAGCCGGCCGCAACAACTTTGAAGGCCTCAACACCAAGCGCATCTATGCTCTGCTGAACAAGTCACCGGTATTTCAGAAGTTCCCGATCCATCCGACGCTCTTGGCATTGAATGACCACTTCCTCGACTCAAACTTTCTTCTCAACTCGTTTCACAGCGTCTACATCCAGCCCGGGGAGGCGCCACAGATGCTCCACCACGATGATGGCTTCGTCACGATACCGCGGCCTCATCGACCATTCGGGACGGTACGCAGCATTCTCTCCGAGTGTGCGGCATCTGCTGACATCAAGTGATGAAAGGGTGTGATGATCGCGATAGACGACTTCACCGCCACCAACGGCGCCACGGTCGTGATTCCTGGCTCTCACAAATGGGGCAACAAGGATGACCAGGCTCCGCGCCGAGAAGATGCCGTTCCCGTCATCATGTCTCGGGGCAGCGCGGTATTCTTCGTCGGCACTCTTTGGCATGGGGCCGGGCAAAATATGTCCGACAAGGAACGCAGGTCGATGACCGTACAGTACTGTCAGCCATGGATACGGCCGCTGGAGAACCAAATCCTTGCTGTAGAGTGGGAGAAGCTGGAAGCAATGCCACGAAGACTCGTAGACATGCTCGGATACGGAGTTGGGGCGCCGTTCATTGGGTATGCCGACGGGATTCATCCATGGAAGGTGGTTCAGAGGCGCCTTAAAGACCAACGCGAGATGAGGGCCGGTTTGCGGAATGGCAGGTTGTAGGATGAGATTGAAGAATCTCGATGTTTTCTCTTAGGAAAATCTTGTAACTTTGAGTCTCATTGCGTGTCTTCCAGGCGAATGTCGCGGACGTTTCACAGCCTGTGGCCTACGCTCAACTCGCAGGTCAAACCAAGTTGCCAGTGCAGTTTGCCCTTGATGACAAGGAATTGGCGACTCATGGTGCGTACCCCGCCGTCGTAAGACTCTGAGCTAGAAGTGTTATTCAATATGATCCAGATTTCACAATGACACCCTTGTCTATGCTTCAGTATAGGTCGAGCTCTACTACCTTGCCAATAAATTTTGTGCTCCCGCCCGTTGGTTGACTGCCAGGGCATACATACGTGGGCAACTTAAGTGCCTCAGATATGTGTGAGCTCAATAGTATATGTATGTGGGACCATGAGGTTAGTTCTCAAGCGAAGTAAAAAGGCAAGCCCAAGTCAAGGGCTGGCGTTCAACGCAGTTATGTAACTGATCGTCTGCCTAATTTCAGATCAACTCAGGAGGGTTTTCACAGATGCTTTGGTTGGATTATCTCGAGATCGATGCGTAGTGGGCAAGAGAGCAGCCACCAGACTCCACTTGTAACGGATTAGGTAGCCTTTGGATCTGCATGTTTGGCCGGATCGCCGTCGCTCAAACTCGATTGGGCTATATCTGCAACGGGTGGCTTACATAAATCTGCATCGCGCGGCACATCGACAGGACAGAATTGCCCTTCACGGCAATTTAAACCCACCTGGAGCGGCCTGCAATCTATAACAGCCACCAGACTCGCACGACCAGCAACAAGTCATCACCAAAAGACCAACGTGATTGCTACGATCTGTATTGAAACGACCCCGCTAGGTCGTACTCGTCTCCTCTCTCATTCCACAAGATAATCCGCCTTCTCTCCAAAATGTCTACGAGAATATGATCAACGTCGCACTAAGCAAAGATTAAGATTCGTTCCGCATCGGATGCCTAAAGTAGGTACGCGGCTTTGTAGATCTCCCAGCCGGTCGTTGTATGAGCAAACGTGCCATCCGCCCAGTCCAATCAGTGAGCCGCCATCCCTTGGCTTCGACTTCCCATGCCGAACCATAGTGTAAAGAATAATAAAGATGTAGTGGAATTCCCGAGCGATAACTCGGATCGAGGCCCGTGGGCGGAATTAATAATGGTTGAAAGAACGTTTGGGTATCAAGGCGCTCGCTGGAAAATCAAAATCTAAACGTGACTCATAACATCCGTGCAGGCTACGCCCGCTGCTTCGTCAACCGCTTTCTACAGGTTGAAAGCCGTTGCCAGAGCTATCGCAGCTGTTGTGAGGGCCCAGCATGGTATCGACAGGCCTGCCAAGCTGACAGACATTTGCAGCGTGTCGTTGACGTAGTCCGGCCCACACATCGTGTTGACCTGCTTCGCGGCGTCTGTATACGTCGACGAGATGGCGAGTTTGCGATTGGATGTAAAAGTCTGATAGATTTCCATGGTGCGTTTGAGGCAGGATCCGCAGGTGGGGTTTGCGCTGGCGGGGAGAGTCATGTTGAGCGGGAGGTAGTAGAAGTAGACGTTGGAGGGCGTGGTGAGGTTGGTGACGGCGTTGGCGAAGCAGTACATGGAGGTCTCGGGGTCGGTGAGACAGGTTGCCTTGTATAGCATCTCATACGACTTGAGACCGAGGTAGGCTTGCATGACGATGGGGTTACCGCTGTGAAAGTCGGAGCCGCAGTTAGCGTCCGTGGTGAGGTTGCCGGCGACGCCATTGAGGTACGAAGTGCAAGACTCGACGTCAGCGCTGCAGGTGGCGTCAAGGACCTTCACAATGCTCAAGAGCTTCTTTTCGGCCTCGAAGAAGGACCTCGAACCCTGGACTTGTCAGTATACGTCATGCGTCGGGGGCCCGTCAAACTTACCTGAAGCAGCATGGAGAGCGGATAGCACTTTTTGAAGTTTTGGTTGGTGAGAAGTCCGTTGATGAAGCGCGGGCACGAGGCGCCGTCATTGCTGGTGAAGTTGAAGGCGAGACTGGTGTCGAAAGGTAAAGGCAACGGCGAAGCGGCCTCGACCGTGGCGGCGGGAGCCGTGACAGAGACGGTCATTGTCGTGGGACCATCTGTCGCCTTGACCTTCTCAATGACCGTCGCTGTCGGCGCAATGGTGTCGTCGCGCTTCTTGAGTTCGTCTCTGTACGGCAACATTGTCCACTTGCCCTTGACCATGATCGGGGTACGTTCGTCGACGATGAGGGCGTCCAGGGGAGGCATGATAGCCGGGGCCGTGATCTGAGCGGGAAGGGCTTCGGGAAGAGATTCGGAGGTGGCCGAGACCAATGTGGCGATGGTGAGAAAGAGGATGAGCCATAGTGAGCGTGGTGAAGACATTATGAGAGGCTTAGAAGCCATCAATGAGATGCTGCGGGACGCAGGTGTGAGGAATGGGACATAATCCTGTAGTCGACGAAGCAGTGACTGGGCAGCGTTTCTGTTGGTTTCGCTGGAGAACCCCACGTTGATCAGCGTCGAGACTAGGTGATCGACCAGATCACGCACGCGACGGTGGATATAATGGCACCAAGGAAAAACGATACCACCACTCCACTGCTTGCACCGAGGTGGAGGGATTGTACAGCTGGTCTGTGTCGACGTTCGCTGACAGCCGGAGAGGTGATTCGGACGTAGACGGGTAAACGAGTGGTTCCGCCAGATGTCGACACCAATGAAGGAGTCAAGTGCGTATCGGGGTTGTGATGCAGGCGATCGCGTCCCGTCGATACCCAGCTGTCGTCGCGCGATTATTCACCTTTCATCGAAGGAGTGCGGTATTAGGCTGTAAGCCGGTCGAGGAGTTTTCCGTAGTATCGTCGGATCGAGCAGCTCTGTCAGCTTGGAAGATTGGCGACGGGAAGCAACTGAGGGTCTTGGGAGGCGGCGGCGACCCCTGGAGTTGGCTGGGGGAGGCGAGAGGTTAAGAAGGAGGGCGATGAAGAGATGGGATGGGGGAAAAGCAAGCAATATTGGATTGGCTTGGCTCGCTCGCGTGGTAGGAGGCACAGGGGAACAGGGGTCCAGGGGAAGGCCATTGACGGCCGTTTACCACTAGGAACTTGGGGGCCCAAAAGCAGGAAGCACCTGGGCAAACAGAGGGCCGTGAGTTGGCGTCTTCAGTGAGTTGTAGACGATGGATGATGCATGGACGGCAGCCGGAGTGGGCTGGGTCGTATTGCTCATCCAGAATGGAGGCACGGAAAGATCTTTGGGGATAATTCCGTTGTCGAGCGTACAAAGATGCCAAAACCCGGACCTTGACTGCCTCTGCACCCTCACCTGGGACCTGCACACGCACCGGGCAGGCCCTGGGCCACTACCACCACTGCGATTGAGGAAGAACTTGGACTGGTTCGTGAGGTGGCCCAGGTCCAGGTCCAAGTCCGCGAAAGAATCGGGGCCCCTTGGCAGGGGACAGGGGCGGAGCAGGGAGGCAGGGAGGCAGGGGTGAGGCATTACGCTAGAGGGAAGGAACTGGGGGGGAGGAGATTTGGCGTCAAGCCACTCAGCTGCAAGAGTCAATATTTCGCCAGAAGTATCATACCACCAATCTAGCGGGGGAAGTGACTTCCATCTTCTGGTCCACTTGTTTGCGATGCACCACACATGGAGACACGTAAGGGGAAGTGCAGTGTACCGAAGTGAGTCCAAGGAACCAACCTTGGAAACGAAGCTTGATAGCTACCCCCCACCCCCAAAAAAAGCAGTCGGCCGTGCTGGGAAGGTCGCAGAGACTGACTTTTCTTGCGGTATTATCTGGGTGATTGTGATGCAGCACCGAGGAGAAACAACCTTATTGTCGGCGCAACCGGCCAACCAACCGGCCTCTCGCGGAAAGGTCTGGTCGCATTTCCCAGGCGGTGACCGCAACGGCCGATACGACGCAACCCAGAATGCAGTGAGCGAGATACTCGGTGCCACGCTGCGGCATGTGCCCCAGGATGCCAATAGTCAGGAAGATGAAGGACAAAAGAAAAGGAAGAAGCGAGCCAAGCAGAACATGCCAATTCGTGGTCTAGAACTGTACAGTCTCGACAGGGTTGCAACGAGGAATGAGCGTCTTTAGCGGTTGATTGGCGGCGGGCTGGAACGGGCAGCACGTCAGATGGAATATTGTTTGGCTCCCAAGGCAGAAGAAGGACGGTGAGCGGGAGATGACCATTCTCATGCCCGCATCTGGAGGGGTCCGTTGTCCGTCCCCCCTGGTTGGTTGGGAGGTCGAACGTGGTCGCTGGGTGGATGGAGGTGGCCCCCGACTGTCACTTTTTGGGGGAGAGCATTGCGTTCCAATGTCCGACTGCGCCTGAAGTTGTGGGGGCCGATTCGACTCGTCTTTCTTCAGGTGAGTGTCCACGCCGTTGATCGTCGCTCACCTCCATTGTTCTGCTTGGAGTCGGTCATATGCGGCGATGGACTGACGCGCTACACTCCAGAGAATTGACCCGAATTCTTACAGCGAACCCCTCGCGAGAGAACGAATGATGGAATCGCGTATCGCCCCGCCTGTGATATTATCCGCATGCACAGGGCAAGAGCAGCTGTGCGCGTGCATACGGGTTTGTGAAAATCTGGAAGGACCTCCACGTTGCCTGTCCAGCACGTTGCCTGCACCTGAAAAATTCAAGACTTGATCGACGAATCATGGCCACCGCTGCCGGGGAGTGGATGCCGTTCATTGGCCTGAGTGCCAGCGCGCCCCCCTCTTGATGGCGCACTTTCCATCTGTGCATTGGGGAACTTGCAAACGATGGGCAGTCACGTTTACTTAGTTAGTAACCTTTTTTGCGGACATAAAGGTTACTAAGAAAACGTGACTGCCCATCGTACCTAAGGTAAAGAACGTACAGAGGACGTACCACAGAGAGGACTGCCAGGAAGGAAGTCCTCTCGTCCTTGCCTCTGCCGACGTTCCTGACGTGACGGGAAACATCGGAACGCGACGCTATCAACAATCCAATGATCCTCCAGGCACTCAAAGTTGAGATGAGATTGGGTCTTTCATGGTAAAAATAGCAACTATGAAGAGGGTCATCCATGGACGCCTCCCCGAGCTGTCCAAACCAACGGGCGGCAGAAGAAAATTCCTGCTAATTAATCGACCTCGACGTATTCCGACCTCCGTGCGCCACTTGATCCAGACCAAGGATTGACAGCTGTTCCGCCATCTGAACCCCATCACCCTGAGTCGTCGTCAACCTGATGTGGCCCGAATAAGGAATTTTCAATTGCGTCTAGGCTTGATCCGTCTCAATCATCGACCGATGGGTACGTTGGATATCACGCACCTACAGCTGTCATCTCGAGCTCACCCGCCAATGAGGCAAGGGGAAGCACAAGATTTGCACTGGAATCAGCCGGATCTACAACGCGCCAGCCTGGCTGCTGGGCACCCAGTCACGTCTTTCGCCGTCAGCTGCTCATTTCCTGCCACGAGGGCCCCCTTGCCATCAGCCGCAGCTACTCACAAGCACCTCCGGACCGCTCCTGCAACGAACAACCCTACATCCCCGAACTCTATGAACTTGGGATGACAAGAGTCAGTTCAGCATAAACTTCATCTGCCGTCCAGAGTCTAAAAGTAATGCATGATCCAAATATCCGTATGGTTCAACCTTCTCTTGCAGCCATCGGATGGAGCAGCCCGGCTACATCTCCAATTAACCGCATCTGTCAACTCAAACAGACAGGATGCTCCCTCCAACCTTCGAGAAGTCTCACCAGAACCAGCTGTCAACTGTCATTTCCGCAAGTGAGAGTTCAATACTATGTAATCCAAACTGGTGCCACGTCAGTCTTGTCTCATTACCCCCGAGCCGATACGCCGGTGAGCCCTGCAGGAATGCCATCTCCCGCCGCCGCCTGTCTGACTGCCACACGGTTTTGAGGAAACGGCTTATCTTGGAATTGGCCCGCGGCGAACCTCTCGTCTCATTCGTACCTCGCATTCCTCGAAGTTCCTTACGAGGTGGCTAGCGTCCTAGCGGCGCGAGGTCTATCGATTTGTGGCTTTCGCGGTGCTCCTGTTAGTCGACGGGTACCTGCGCCTCAGTGCATACCGCCAGCATACCGTACACATGGGCGGTGCTCAGACCTCAACCGGTAACCTAATGGTTTTGTGCGACGACGCCACAGATCGAGCGGAGGAAGGCGTACAATTAGTGCCCGCTTTCGACCAGTCTGTAAGTCGAATGACATCATTGCCCCTTTTCAGCATATTCGGCTTCGATGGTTGCGCCTGTGGACCTGTCGACTGGAAGTCGGCACCACGGCACGTCGGATCCGCGATACCGGCTCTTCGGGAGTTGGACATGCAGCTGAGGCGTTCTACTCCATGTCAGCATTCCAAGCGCGCTGCTTGTGTGACCAAACTGAACATAGCGATCATTAACATTCCGCATGGTTTGGGTAACGCGGCTGAGTCGAGTGATTCACCTCTTCCTGGGCTATCCGCAGCGTGGGATATTGTCCGTCAGTCCGCACAGTCGTCCCACAGACACAAGACGGCCAAGTTGGCGTTGCTCAGCGCCGGCCTGATACAGCTTCGCCACGCCTGCGTATCACCCGGGGATGTTGCACTGCCGCGCGCATCTTCCAGATGATGTACAAGGTCCGGCGCATCACGCTAGGGTAACGGCATCAAACATGCCACGGGGACACAATACGAAGTCACCGAGACATAATTCCGGGCTGAATCCTCCGCCAGAAAGCGGCCAGCGAGCTGGGAACCAAAACTGGCATCTCAACGTGCGATTTTGAATACAGAGACTCAGACAAGTCTCACTGGCACTGCGCTATCCCATAGGTCTGACATGAGCAGGTACGGGTGAGCTGATGAGCAGAAGTTCCTTGGCATCGACGACATCTAGAAGCAGCTTGCACAGGGAGATGAGATCAGAATGGCTTCGCCTTAATGTGACTCACCGGAAATGGACACGAGAAAATGACCGGCTCGGGGTAAATCGTCGAGACAGCAACAGACGCGAACCCCTGTGCTGAGTTCCCTTACATCACGTACTCATTGCAAGTCCAATGTTTCAGCCACTGTTAAACTGCCCAGCTGCCATCTCATGTTTATCGCCGGAGTCCTGTTGTGCGGGGAATAGCATGTTGATATCCGTGACGCCTTGTCGATCGCACCCGCGCGGTGCTTGGACGCGACCGATAGACTGCATGCAAGCTCCGTGTGTCACGGCCGCGCGTCCGGGCCGAGCGGGGCCAGTCCGGGATTCCGTCCACGGACAGTGAGCGACCTAAAACTACGGACCACGCTCTCTGAGGCTCTATCTGGGTGTCCTGAAGGAGCTCGATCCCGGTCGCGCGGCTAATTGTGTTCTGGAAGGCGAAGGATCAATTAAGCCCGTGTCGGCACACAAAGTCCGGTAACCGTGTGAAAGCTTTTGAGATGATGTCGTCAAGCTTATGATACTGTATGTAATATTAAGCCACATCCTTCCTGTTGTATTCATCCGTGGCAACGAGGGTGCACTAATGTGACCGAGGTAGCTGGACGTTGTCTAAGCTCAGCCCCGGCTGCCTCTTCTTCGCCCATGTCGTTGTGCCTTACATCGCTGGGTTTTCTTACTTTTAGCCTAAGCTTCTCATGTCAGTGAACGGTGTTGCCAGAGGAATGCAATATGTATAAAAACACCCATATTACATGTCAAGTATGCTTTTCTTGTGAACCTTGAGCCGCCTCCCTCTGCCTTGGACGAGCAACCTCGCAGTCGGACCCGGCAGTACACACGAATGACCTGAAGGTATGCTTGAGCCAGGCTCAATGAAGAACGAAGCATTCTAAATGAGCTTGAATGATCCAAAGACAATGACGGAATTCGAGAGTTGCGGAATTACACTTGAGACATGGTGGACTACCGATCGACACCTTCGCTATCCGGAGACGTGACAGCTCGGATCCAATGTCGAGCCACAATCCACTTTCTGCTTTTCCTACGGCTTGTCTCCTACATCTTTTGTCTTTGCAGGAATCCAACCTGGTATTTCTCAGGAGTCATCCAAGCGAGCTTGAGATCAGTGGAGTATGTCCTAGCGCATCGAATGATAGGGTGCCCTTAGCCCCTGTGTAAGAGTCACTATGAAAAGGTTCGCCACGCGCACACATAGTCTGGATAAGAGCAAGGCTTTTAGCCTTCTTCTTCTTATTCTTGCTTGCGCTGTCTCGCTGCCTGATTCACATTACGGGAAAAGCATTGCGTCAAAGAATCGACCGTTGAGTCCCTTAGGTGGAGGAGTCTGATCATTGGGAAAAGGATGCGCCAGCAACACTGGCGATGAGAAACGAAGAGGCTGCAATGTCATTCTCATGGCGGATTCGCAATTTACTGGCGTCTGAGTGATTAGGACGTAGCTCATCCGGCCAAACTAACGAACTGAAGCTTGATGAGGGGGGCTCATGGGTGCTCTTGGTCAACCTCTTCGAGGATAACAGGATGTTTCGTGGTGACACATCAGCAAGCAAGTCTTCATCATGGCGGTTCTCACAGCCGGCGTATTCGTGTAAAAGGACCAGCAGTGCCGAAGCTGAAGAGCCCCTGGATGCCAGCAGATAGCCCCTTGCGTTTGCCGCAGGTCAGCTCGTCGGATACATTACATTAAATGAGGGACCAAGTTTCATGCTGGCAGGAAACGTGCAGCACCGCTGTCATCTCCTGCAATTATTGGGTTGGCCTTCCTTTTGAGTGTCGTCACTCTCTTAACGTCTGAATATCCGATACCGTAACAAACACAGCGAAGTTGGCCATGGCTTTCGAGATATCGCCAGCCTCTGGCCCAAACAAAACGCAACCGTTGTGACGTCCTATTCCTTGACTCCAGAATGCGATCGGGTTTAATCGAAGTGGCAAAGCCAGCTTCGTGGGTCCAAACCATTGCAACAACTGATTTCATCCCCCAGCTGACTTTCTTTCTGGGCAACCGGACCCGTGCCTACATCAAGCGTGGGAACAAGTGGTGTTGAATGAATGCTCACTCACCCTCCCACTTTCGAGACGTTTTGAAGATGTCGTCAAAGTAAATGTGCACAAGGGTCATCTCCTCAGGCTTCAAAAAACCGCCCGAGTAAACTCGGGAAGCCTCGCAGCAGATCCCCGGGTGTGCCCGTGACCTTTGTGCCACGATTGTGGTTATTTTCCCTCTCTGCCGTCTCCACGAGTGTGTAGCTTGAGAAATACACCCAGAGATGTCCAAACCGGCGACGGGGCATCAGCTCATCCCAGCACCAAACCGCTCAGTCAGTTTACTCGCGGAGGATGCAGCCGCGTTAGATGCAAAAGACTCGCGCGTCTGCGTCCCAACACAGTATAACGACGATGCAAATTTCTCGAATTCTGAGGAATCGAAAGTCACTGGAGGTTTTGGTCCTTTCCCTGGCTTGTCGTTGAGTCTGCATCAATAAGATGAGAGCGACTCCCTACGGAAACCTGCCTGCCAAAGCCCCGAGCCTTCCAGCACCAGCTCACCATCGTTTCGACATTGGTATAGAAGTTTCACTGGCATCCGCAAGATTCTGCGAATCGGACACAATTGGAAGATTCCAAAATTGATTGCGGCGTCGACAATAAATCGGCAACTTCTTCGGACAACGCAAGCACGAGGTCACAGGTCGCTCAAAGGTATTCGTCACCAGCAGGGAAATTCGAGTCACTTTTCCTTCGTTGTCTTTGACTTCCGTCTTCCTTGAAGCATTCGCCCCTTATTACCGTTCTATCATATATGTTTGCCGTCATGAAATTTGCGGTTGGTACTGCTGCATACGACGACAGCCCAGAAGGCCGACCTTATCGTCGGAGTAACTAGCAGGGGAGGGGGTATGACAGACACACACACATGCAAGCTTGACACCCAAACGTTGTTTCAAAGACTCGCTCAATTATATATATATTTCAGGAAGACCGTCTGAAGCAACGTCATCCGGCAGTGGTATCCGCACGTCTCTTCAAGCACACCTTAATCACAGGTCACACATAGAACCCCGAACTTGGGCCTTTGGAGGGCCCTCAGCATGTTGAAGCCGTTGATGATAGTGCATGTGTACAATGAAAGAGCATCATGACTGAATCTTTTGCCACAATCGGCAGCGAAAGAACCGACATCCAGTATCACAAAAGCATTGCACTGAGTGAGGCACACGTGGGACGATTAATCTGCGATGAATAGGCCCGACACACCGATGGCGGACGGCGATGGCGCGGAAAATATCGACGAGGCTTCGCAAACTGAATTTAGGGAGCCTGGAACGAAATATCGCCTTCATTCGCATGAACTTTGTCAACATGAACGCGGGTCACGGCTGTTATGGATGTTGTTCTGCTCTGTTTCAAAGTGTGAAAACTCTACGTAAGTGCTCTTCATACCAAGTGCAGCCAGACCCGGCGCGAACAAGCTACTGGACACAGGACCACACAGCAGCATGTCAATAGTCTTCACGAAGAAGCTCAGTGTCTCGAATGATTGGAATTAAGTCTAAGTGTCGCAGTAGGGGAGGGGAGTCTAGTTCTCAACCCTGAAACATTAAAACCAAGGCTACAGAAACACGTCGAGATTGTCTCTCTTTCTTTCTCTCGTTGATCATCAACAAAGCCCCCGTTTTTGGTAGGTGGCTCTCCGGCCCACGATGGAAAAAAGTTACCATGGCCAGTCTCCATGTTTAAATCATCAAACGAACGCCAAAACAATGCAGCAAATCGACATGGATCGTGTTCTGCGATCCGGATATCTCTGGAGACGACAACGCAATGGGACCTCCGCTGGACGTATGCAACTTTCTTCAAATTCGACATCCACGCAATCGGCCGTCTACTGGTGCTTCTCCAGAGACTGGAGGTTAACCAGCTCAGCGTAGCGACCGTTCTTTCTCATCAGCTCAATGTGGGTGCCCTGCTCGACGATGCGACCCTGGTCGAAGACGTAGATTATGTCAGCCTTCTGAATGGTGCTGAGACGGTGGGCGACGGCGATGGTGGTGCGACCCCTTGCGGCCTTGTCGAGGGCCGCCTGCACGACGTGCTCCGACTCGGAGTCGAGGGCAGATGTGGCCTCGTCGAGGAGCAAAATCTTGGGGTCGCGGATGAGAGCGCGGGCGATGGCGAGACGCTGCTTTTGGCCACCGGAAAGGAGAGCGCCCTTGCTGCCCACGATCGTGTTGAAGCCCTCGGGAAGGGAGACGACGAAGTCGTAGATGTTGGCCTCCCGGCAAGCGTGCTCGATCTGTTCGTCGGTGACCCCGGTGGCGGCGCCGAGGAGAATGTTCTCCTTGATCGTGCCCTGGTAGAGGGTGGGTTCCTGGCTGACGAGGGCGATGAACGACCGGTACTGGTTCACGTTGAGAGAGCTAATCTCCTTGCCGTCGATGTAGATGCCGCCGGACAAGGGGTCATAGAAGCGCTCGAGCAGTGCAATGGTGGTAGACTTTCCGCAGCCGGAGGCTCCGACCAGAGCGACGTACTGTCCGGGGTGGATGGATAGGTTCAGCCCGCGGAGGACGGGCTGCTCAGGACGAGTGGGGTAGCGGAAGTGAACGTCGCGGAACTCCAGAGTGCCGTCCACAGAGTCGAGCGAAGCACCCTCCTGGGACCAGGTGTCGATGGTGGGCTTGCGGTCGAAGAGAATCTTGAGCTCGTTGGCGGCCTGGTGCGCTTTACCCATGTCGGGTGCAAAGGAGAAGATGGAACCGGCTGACTGGGCACCGAAAATCACGGCAGAGAAGCACACAAAGAACTGGAACATGTCGTACTCGAGGTCAGCGATGAGCGTTCCTCCGTACCAGAAACCGAGGGCAAAGGCCAAGAACATGAAGGACTGCGAGGCGGCGAAGAGCAAGCTGGACTTGAGAATGGAGATCAAGCTGGCGCGCTGCTGGACGGCCAAGGAGGCCTGGTACTGACGGATGACATCCTTCTCGCGCGTGAGCGAGGCAACGGTGCGGATGGCAGAGATGGCCTCGGAAGCGTAGCTGGCGGAGTTGGAGTAGGCGGTCTTGGAGCGGCGCTGGAAGTGCGCGAGCATCCAGAAGCGGAAGAAACCGCAACCGATCAGGATGGGAATTGTCGCCGTGCAGACCAGAGCAAGCTTCCAGCCGATGGCGATGGCAAGAACAAGGGCAGCAACCAGGGTGGTCGTTACCATGAGCAGGGTGCCGAGGGTGACACCGCTGAGTCCGGCCAAATGGGTTGTCTCGGTCGAGAGGAAGGAAGTGAGCGCACCTGCAGTGTTCTCGTCCTTGTCGAAGAAAGACACGTCCTGACGAAGCATCGTCCGGAACGCGCGGTCTCGGACACGGTGGACGAGTCTCTCGGAGCACTTGGCGAAGAGAACACCCTGAACGACAAAGGCGATGAACTGCACACCGGCAAGCATCAGGTACATGGCACTCCAAAAGTCGGAATCCTTCTTCATCTGCCGGGCGTTCTGATCGGTGACGGGAACAGAAAGGGTCATGATCTGTTTGGCGAAGAAGACGGCCTGCGTGGGGTTACCACCACCGCAGATGATGGAAAAGAAGAGACCGACGACCATCAGGTGCCACTCCGGCTTGTTGAACGAAGCGATAACCTTGATCAGCGTCCACAAGCTGTACTTGATCTCGCCGTCTTCCTTTCTGCCCTGGAGAGCGATGCTGGAGAGTGACTTGGAGGTGGTGCTTCGTTGCAGCTTGGCGGCGATGTTGTCTTCAGGGTCGGCAACGTAACCGCCCTTCTCAGAGACTCGGGACTTCTTACGGATGAGCTCGTCGTCTTCGGCGTCAAGGGCGGCTTCCTCCTCGGCATCCATCTCACTGACACGGGCGATGTTCTGAGCGCTGACGAGGTTGTAGTAGGCACCGTTCTTCTCCAATAGTTCGTCGTGGGTTCCCTGCTCGACAATGCGTCCCTGAGACATGACGACAATGTTGTGAGCATCCTTGATGGTGGATAGACGGTGGGCAATGGTGATTGTCGTACGGCCTTCGGCGGCAACCTCGAGGGCGGCCTGGACAACACCTTCAGACTTGGTATCGAGCGCAGAAGTAGCTTCATCGAGGAGGAGGACTGCAACAAAATTAGCTCGGCTTATTCATGCGTCCGGGAGAGACTCACTCTTTGGGTCGGACACAACGGCTCTGGCAATAGCAATACGCTGCTTCTGGCCACCAGAAAGCAGGAAACCGCGCTCGCCAACATTCGTCTCGTACCCCTCGGGAAGACCAGTGATAAAGTCGTGGGCGTTGGCCATCTTGGCGGCCTTCTCGATCAATTGCCGTTGCTCTTCCTCGCTAGCTTCCTCATGCTTGGTACCGATAAGTCCGTATCTGATGTTGTTGTAAATGGTCGTTCCGAACAACGTGGGCTCCTGGCTGACAAGAGCCATCTGCTGACGCAGCCATCTCAAGTTCAAGCCGCTGATATCGTGTCCGTCCAAGAAAACTTTTCCGCGAACCGGGTCGTAGAAGCGCTCGACGAGACCGACAATCGTACTCTTGCCAGAACCAGATGCACCGACCAAGGCCGTGGTCTTGCCGGCGGGAATAGTGAGGCTGACGTCCTCCATGACAGTAACCTCGGGACGCGACGGGTAGATGTGCTTGATGTTCTCCAGGCGAATCGTACCCTCGACCACCTCGAGCTTCTGGCCGGCATCGCTAGACGAGTCCAAGGGTGAAACACGGTCGATGGTGTTGTAGATCTTGGCTGCGGCGGCAATGGCAGTGGTGAAAGCCTGGACGTTAGGCGCAACGTTTCCCAGGTTGAAGGCACCAACCATGATGGACATCATGATGATGAGAATGTTGGACAGGGCGATGCCGTCCTCAATGAGGAACTTGCTGCCTTGCCAGAAAGCCAGACCGTAGTTGAGGTACAGAATGGTCATCATGAGAGCGACCATGACACCAATGGTCGCCTTCACCTTGTAGCCGTAAAACTCAGCCTTTGTGAGATGCTCATCGTACTGCTTCGCCAGTCGGTCCTGGGTGCCGAAGGCCACGGCATTGCGGATGGAGCTGATGACTTCGTCGGCGAGACTGCCTCCGTGGGCGTACGACTCGATAGATTGCTTGCTGTACTTGACAATGAAGGACGATGCACCTCCCATGCTCAGAAGCAACGCGACGACAGTCGATAGCAGAATGAGCGTGAGCTTCCAGTAGTGGATGAAACCAATGACAAAGGCAGAGATGAAGGTGGCGATGGCGGCGAGCGTCAGGCCGACCTTTTCGGAAATGCCGTCCTGGATCAAGTTGGTGTCGGCCGTGATTCGGGTCGTGACCTCGCCGGCGCCCAGCTTGTCGAAGAAGCCAATGTTCTGGCGCATGCAGCTCTCGAGGTAGTGCTCGCGAATCTTTGCGCTAATGTGCTCTCCCGTGTCTGGTTCGGTGGGGTCAGAAATAAGCTTGGCTGTTCCCGGCGACGTGAGAACTCACAAATGAAGCCGACAGTGGTGATGTACTGGGCGACGAAAACACCAATGGCGAGGTAGACAAAGTACAGGACCAGATTAGCCATATCTCTCTTGAAATCGCTCTTGCTCTCAGCGGTGGGCGGCGAGTTGAAGTAGTTCTCGAAGGTGCCCTGCAGGTTTCCGAAGATGACGGTCATCAGCGGCAGGGCGGCACCGACGGCAATGGACATGAGGGAGGAAATGGCGAGGATGATGAGGTCGTTGGTGGACGAGTAGCGGTACAGGGTGAACATGCCAGCCTTGATCTCGGGGGTCGTGACCTGGCGCCGGAGGATCGTTGCCTCGTTCTCGGGGAGGTCCTTGTAAGGGTCATTGGAGTCTTCCTTGGGCACAACGGCTTTGGAGTCGGCCTTCTCGAGATCGACGGCCAAGGGCTTCTTCTGCTGGTTCGGCGCATCCGCTTCTGTCGATTCGCCATTGGACGAGCCCCTGTCCGAAGAGGGGCCGTTGGAAGCTGCCTTTTCCACCACCTCTGTCGGCTTCTCGCCGACGGACTTTTCGTTTTCGGGCGCCATTGCAGTGGTGTAGAGCCCCTGACAGAGCTTTCGGGAGACGGGTGAAGGATTTTAAGGCGCGCTCGTTGCGCAAAGATGCGCCGCGCGCAAGCTGTGCGGTCGTTTCGTCTGAAGCTGGGTGAGAGGCGCAGGCGTGGGTGCGGGCGAGAGTGGTGATGTCGTCGCAGGGAGTTGAGTTATGTAAGTGCGCTCGAGAGACTGGCACGCGCTTTTCGCATCAGTTTGTTGTCTCGACGACGACGACGTCCTCTACTTGGATATCGTGACAGCTGCTGCTGAAAAGGATTGCAGAAAAAGAAAAAGAGGGGAACGAGCCGAAGGAATTGGTGGAGGACAGCAGATGGCGAAAGCCAAGAAAAGGATTTGCAGCGATCGGGATTGTCCTCGCGGGGACAAAAGAACCAGGCAGGCAAATCAAAATGAACAAGCAGGCGAGCAAAGAGCCAGGGCGTCCCTTCTTCAATGATTGAGAAGAATAAGAGGAAAAATAGAGGCGTTTCCACTCGGGGTGCATGCCAGGATGGGTTTTAGTGTATCCGTAATGTACTCTCGGTATCGTTGCCTCTAGCCCTTGCAACCATGTCCAGGACGGGACTGGGATGGGACTCTTGACACATGCAGCGCCAGTACACACAGTAGAGAAAGAAAATGGGTGGACGGAGGTCAACTGGGCCTTGGACCTGGGACCTGGGGTGCGCCCGCCCTCCTCCTGCTTCACTTCACCGGGGCGGACGAGCCGACGAGATGCAGACGACAACCAATGGAACCGACCCGTTCCCTTCCTCGTACTTTCTCAACTTCCCGAACTGATGCTAGCTTCAGTTTGCGCCGCAATTACCTGCTGAGGTAGGGCCCAACCGACAAGAGTCACTCCACTCGCCTCGGCTCGCCTCGTGTCGTTGACGACAGGAGTTGGATCATCTGTATACTCTACTATCTCGCACTCCGTAAGCCGCATTCATTCGCGGCTTGGGTGATACACAATGAGGGGTGTATTGTACAAGAAGACGCCAGGCGTCGGTCTGCCTATCTCGCTGGGCGGAAGGCACGATGCTCACCGACATGCGCGCAACTTCGTAGCCTGAACAGGACAGCCTACGCGCACCGATATGACGGGTGCAGGCTTTGGCGGCGGTTGATAGACAATACCGCGGATGGATAGACGTCCCGGACCGGGGCCCGGGATTGAGAAATGGGATTCAAACGGCGAAGCCATGTTGCTGCTGCTTGCTTGCTTGCCTGCCTGCTCCCTTTCTGCCCGTCCACTCAGCTGCTCTCCATCTAGTAGATTCTGGGAATCATCCGCGGTAAAGCAATGATCTCTCTCGGGTGGGCCTCTTGATGTGGTTATCACTTTCGGCTGACGTTGATTGATTGTGCTATAAACATCTCCATTTCCTACCCCCCTGCGTCCCTCATATCTCGCTTGGCTCCCAGGGGGGGAGCTAGTAACAATGAATGACAATTAACAGTCGGAAGGGTGTGTAGGGTGTGTATGTGTGTGTGTGAGTGCGTGTTGGGTGTGCAACACATGCGACGATAAGTTCCCTCCGCCCTGAGTTGAAAGGTTCATTCAAGAACAGATGACTCCGAACAGGCAAGCAAGCAATTGACCCGAGCTCCAAAGCGTGCGAACCCAACAACTTGGCTCGCGGGCGATATGACCATCAGACCATCAACCCGGGCTGCACTCTGCTCCCTCGGATAGTCAGTCCTCAACCAACGCACGCGCAACTTGCAAGAGAGAATGGCAGTGATTCGATGGAAATATGTGATAGTAGAAGGTTGCACAGTACAGACTGCAGAGTACCCAAGGTACCACCATTCCACCTTCCCTTATCCTGTCGCGCTAGGGCGGTACGTACCGTTTTCCTGCCCCTCTCTAGGTAGGCACGGTACATTCCCCCGTTTGAGTCAGCCGGCTGACCGCACTCGCTTACCCGCTCGCAGCTTCAGGTCCCTCTTCTCGTTCTGTTATTGCCCCTCCTCGGGGTTCATGACCTCTCCGAAATCCGATCTGCTCACCTACTTTCCCCAGCTGCCCCAGACGTCGGTTACCGAGCATCTGTGACGCGGTGGGGCAAAGTGGTGAATCTGAGATTCGAGGGAGAGCTGAATGCTGCGCAAACAGTCATTTTCACGACGCCATCCTACCTGTTTGATGCTCGAAGTCATATTATTCCCGGAAAAAACAAGCAATGAGACGGATGGGAAAACAAGCCCCTGGCTGAGTGGTCATCAAAGGCACGCTGCTTGACCATCTTCCGACCTAAACGTGCGCCGGTGTTAACATTCCTCTCGGACCCGATGCCAGGGTGCTACTGATGGTGACGCGAAGGGTTCTAACACAAGTCAGTCAGACCTGTCGGCGGCTACACGAGCATCCGCCGGCGGTGGGCGTTGAAGCGTACGTGGTGCGCGCGGGGATACTTCAGCACATACCGGTCTTTTCGACCATTTCCCAACCATCTTAATATGCCTTTACGTTGGCTACGCCTATCACTGGCAAACAAGGTTCGTCGTGGAGAGGTAACGAGTGCTTATACTCATAAGCTTCCAACTATATAACACAAACGGATATTTTGGACAAACCCCGACCAGGTGTTGGTTCCCAGGAACTAGCTCCTAGCCAATCACTCAGCTTTCCCCTCTCTTACTGACGGGACGATCCGGACCTTGACCACAACTTCCTTGATACCAGGAAGCACTCAGTTGAGGCGACAAGGACCCATGCTTGGATCTTGTTGTCTCAACATGACTTATTAGACGTCCTTCTGGCTGGCTATTTTGATGGTCGCGACTCGCATGTGCAGAGAGTCAAGGCATCTTAAGTCCCTGATGTCCAACACAGGGATATGCCTGGAAACGCTGCCATACACAGAGGTCTCATGTCGGTGCGGGTCTTGAGAAAAAGGGAGTCTAGGGACAAGACAGATGTGGAAATTCGCGGCTCTCTTCAGTTGCCAGCGCTCCCAGCGGCTCCCGTCAATCCCGGCGCGGCGTAGCCACTAGCTAAACGACGTCCAATCTAGGCATTGTACGCATGATAGTGCAGTCAGCTCAGTTCGCTCGACTGGCTTAACGCAGTCCACTGACTCGGCTACTAGGCGATGGATCCGTCTTGCAGCTAACAAGGCCGCCGATCGCTTTTGCTCGTGTTCCATACGAGGTGCGAGCGATGCGAGCGAACCATTGATACGTTTCAACCCTTTTATTTTGTTCGCTGATCAACCCAGTCAGGCCAGCGGACAACAGGACTGGCGCTCTCCCCGGACCCTAGCTGACACCGTTAAAGTCCCCGAGACGACCATATGCAACTCGGAAATATTACATTCAACAGGAATGGGTGTAACATTCGACGGAAAGGACGCGTCGATGACGAGGTCTATTACGACTAACGATCCTGAAGAGCGGGATTCACATGACTTTCCGCTCTACTTCCCGCTCATACTTTTCCATGGCAGCTGACAAGAGCCAGTTGAGCCTCAAGCACCGCCTTGACAAAATCCCGCGGCTTACCCTCGCAAGCGCTGCTGATGATCCTAATATACTCTCCTCGCTCCAGACCTTTCATAATCGCCGGCAAGTAGCCCTGCCTGGCCATGTAATCCTGCATGATCATCCGACTGACGCGCCCGTTACCGTCCGGGAACGGATGAATGTGGACGAAATAAGCCGTCATCTGACATGCCAGTACGAGCGGATGGAGTTCCCTCGCCTTGTGTTGGGCATTCCGCCACTCGAAGAATCTGCGGACGCACGCCGGGACTTCTTGCGGATACGGAAACACGGCGAGATGGTTGCTTCGCACTTGAATCGGCAGCTTCCGGTATCCTCCCAGCGGGACTCTCCCTCCCCAGGCCAGGTCGTACACGGCTTCGGACGAGGTGCCTTTGACCGAAGCCGCTGCAAGGTCCCGTACCTCGATCTCGCTGACGCCTGCAGTGCCAAGCTTAAAAGCTGCGTTGTCGGCAACCCACTGCGAGGCGACGATGTGGTTCTTCAGCTCGACCGTGGCAGGGCTTTCACCGTATTCAGTCTGGGGGATGCTCATCCGGGCGAGCTCACTTGACGGCATCCTGCTCATGCCAAATTGTCCGAATACTCTCCTCTTGTCCAAAGACTTTTGTATGCGGAAAGCGTCGCTGACCTGCAGTGGGTTGTTCTCAATCATGACGGATTGCTGCGCAAATTCGGGAACGAGATGCCGGCTCAAAGCTAGAGTCGGGAGCAGTGCTCTGCGCTCGTCAATCTTGGCCAGCATGTCCCTGGTCTCCCGCTGCACTCCGATGTAGCCCATGAGGAGGCTGCTGCAGGGCTGGAAATAGTCTTCCCATTGTCTTCCAGACTTCGCAAGACTGTCGTACTCGGCAGACCCTTTCTGAAGTCTTGATGCCGGCTCGTAGATTTTGGCGAGCAGTGCACGGCGCGCGTATTGCTGCCGCATTCTGAGCAAGGCCTTGCTAGCCATGGCGGGCGATTTCAGCTATTGTTTTGTTCAAGCATAAGCCCATTTGGGCCTTATCATGCCATCTCGACACTAAATAAGCTGCATAGTTACTCATCTCACAGGCTTGCGGTCGAAACTCGCGACCGTCAGTGGATGAGCGGAGCAACCCTTTTTGTTTGTTGCTGAACTCTCTTGCTGCGAAATAGGCTCTGAGAACCAAAAGGGTCCGATTGGGACAGGGAACTGCTGACCAAGGTTGTCGTAGCTTGTGACAGGCTGACAGCTTCAATTCAGTTTGCAGTTGCCAATAACCCAGTGCCGTCTTCGGTACCGAAATCCGGAGTTCCAGGCGCCGTCCGAAGCCTGTCCGCTTCGACCAACTGACCGGACCGTGAGAGAAACAAAGTCCCTCCTCCTGCTACGATTCAAACCGGCAGCGCATGTTGCACTGCAGGGCCCCGGCTGCATGCGCCCGGCCCAGCACCTTGAGGAGCACGATAGAGAAATAAGAAAGTAAGACGGAGCAGGAGCACAACCCGACCTGCATTATCTGATCCCGCCATCTTCCAAAGACTCTTCAACGGCGTTCCGTGGTGGAGCTCCATCCACCGACGATCGTCTTCTCAAGTCAGGAAAAAAAGGGAATGGGGACGGCGTGGGATGGATGTGGACAAGGCGACGTGAGCAGGCCCCAAACGAAACCGAACCGAAAGCGAGCGAGCGAACGGCGTCAACTCCGATGGAGCGTCACGCAACGACTAACGGAATTCGTCGAATCCAAGGTCGTTGGCGTGGGAGGAGACCGCGCGGCTTTCCCGAGGAACACCTCGATGGGGCTTATCCGGGCAAGGAACACGAAGACCAAGGAAGAAGCTTGGATGAATAGGCAAGAGAGAGCTCGGGCCATTTTCGTTCTCCGACGAATTAAGACGGTCCGCTCTGCAACACCCCGCCAAAAGATGCTTCACTTACTTAGTAACCTTTATGTCCGAAAAAAAAACGGGGTCTTTTCCACGCCGAATAATGAATAAAAACTTAGCAGTAGTTACTGACTAACTTGACGATTTTGATGAAAACCTTGAACTGGAAGACTCAGAATGAGCCATGGGACAAAAGATGCTTCACAATCTGGACTGGAAAGGGGAAGGAAGGAGCCAGGCGTGCAATCAACCAGACGAGGTTGGAAATGGCCCGTCTTGGAGACCCGCAAAGCTTGCGCATTAGTGACCAACTGCCAAGTCACTGTTTTTCAGTCGATGAAGCTTGGCTCATTTGACAACCGAGTCCATGTCGCTTACGTAATAACGTAACGCCACAGAGCCCAGGTGGCACGCTCCCACTCGCTGAGCCATTCCGTCCTTCACCGAGCTGACGGGGCCGACGCCATCCAATCTTCATGAGCCTGGTCCAACATCATATCTGTCCTCAGCTATATTCACGGCTCTGCTGTCTGCCGGTTGGCCAGATATTCTGTTCGGGGCCACTTACAACAAGAAATATCACCTCCAAAAATAACCAGACATCTCTTGACACTCTCTCAACCTCATGCTCTAACGGCGACACATTCTCACCAAAGATCTCCAGGCAACCTCCGCCACGCGGGCCCCGAGCGCGAGCAGCACGTCGCACCAACACACACACACACACACACACACACACACACACACACACACTGGCACTCGCACACATCAGACAATGCAACTCACCTTCACGTTCTGCCTGCTGCTGCCCCTGCTCAAGGGAGCAGCAGCCGCCAAAGCGCCAAAGAACGCCATCCTCCTCTCGGACGTCAAGTCCCTCACCCTCCGCGGCGGCGGCGCCCAGACGACCCACCGCCGCGTCCCCGCCGCGCCGCAGCTGAAATGCGTCTCCTCAAAGGCCATCTGCGACCTCCACGACGTCGACGTCATGCGCTGCACCAACCAGGGCTCCGGCTACTCCTCGGACGACATCCAGTGGTCCTGCGTCGCCTCCCTCCCGGAGGAGCTCAAGCTCGGCTCCACGGACGTCATCTGCGAGGGCTACTCCTCCCGGGACGACCCCTACGTCCTCAGAGGGAGCTGCGGCGTCGAGTACCGCCTCGCCCTGACGGACAAGGGCGAGCGGAGGTATCCAGACCTGGGCAAGGGACGTGGGAGCCGTGACAGGGAGACCGACTGGGGCGGTGTTCTGTTCGCGATTCTCTTCTTTGCGGTGGTCGGTTGGATCGTCTACTCGGCTTGTGTGGCTGGTACAGAGAACCGGAGCGCCGGCGGCCCCAGGCGTCGCGGACGTGGCCGTGGCGGCGGCGGCGGTGGTGGTTTCGGAGGTGGTGGAGGCGGAGGCGGAGGATGGAATCCCGGCTTCGGCCCGGACGATGACGATCCGCCCCCGCCGTACCCGGGCGACAAACCCTCGGTTAGCAATCAGCAAGGATGGAGACCCGGATTCTGGAGCGGCGCAGCGGCTGGCGGTGCCGCTGGCTACGGTGCTGGATACTACCAAGGACTAAACAGCAGTAGGAATCAGCGAGGTTACGGCACAAGCCGGGGAAATGACAATAGCAGCAGCAACTGGGGAGCCGGTCCTTCGAGATCGTCAACCAGCTCTTCCAGTTCTTCGGCGCGTCACGAGAGCACCGGTTTTGGATCAACTAGCAGAAGGTAATCACCTCCCGATGGACAAAGATTAAATAGTGCAAATAATAGTATGAACGGGTAAGTGGTAGGAGACTTTCTAGGTCTATCCTGTACACCCTGCTTTCGTACACCAGTCCTACTCCTGCTTCGTGCTTTTTGTGAAGAGAGAAAAAAAAAACCACTAAAAGGGGGTGCAAGAATATGTACACACGCTCCAGTTCAGGCCGTCTTCCATACACGTAAAAGTACAGTAATCCCTAATTTCCAAGCGAAACACATCCTCTGGACCAACCCCAAGGTATCATACCATGAAAAACCTGCTGCTGAAACAAACTCCAAATTGCACAGACGAATACCCATGCATGTCGAGTCCGCGGACGACTCGTCGGAGCCAGAGGCTTTCATATTACATGGGTCGGAAGTTCAGGCGAAGCGAGGTCTCTAGTGGTGAACTGACATGACGTCCAGCCTATCGAACGCTCGTGAGCAGTTAGGGCATTTTCGCATGCGGTTGCTGATTCGGTCGTCCACACACTGGTGGCAGAACAGATGCCCACACGTCTTCAATGCCGTGTCCTTGAAGTTGTTGCGGCAAACAGTGCATAGCGCAAAGGTCTGTCGCCGTTAGTTTCGTTCATTTCGAAAAGCGCATGTGGCAACTTACTCGGAGCATCTCCTCTTCTTCTGACGAGTTGCTCAACGCCTTGCGTTTCCAATCGTCCTTTTCCTTCTGTACCAGGTCTGCGCGCACCTTGAGTCGCTCCACCTCTGCTTCTTGTGTCGTTGTGCGTTCCCTCGCCGCAGCAACTGCCGCATCGCGAGACTTGACGAGAGTCGTCAACTCATTGATCTGGTTCTTATACGAATCAACCCGGCGCGCAGCGTCGGAGCTAGTCGACTCCATCTTCTTGTGTTCCGCGGCCATGGCCGCGTTTGCCTGCTTCAAATCGGAAAGCTGCTTCTCTAAGTTGCTGATCAAAATTCTTTGTTGCGCCTCGACCTCCTTGAGTTGGGCAACGATTTCGGAGCTCTTGCGATTCTGGCTTCGCAGAATGCCAAGCTCGCGATCCCTCATGTCGGCATCCTTCTTCACCGCAAAGTACTTCTGGTCGACCTTTTGCTTCTCGGCCAGGACGGCGGCTACGCGTTCCTCGAGGGCAGTGAAGTCCATGACCTTCTTCTGGGCCAGAGTCATCGATCGCTTGTACGCCTGCTGCAATGCCGGCAGCTCCTTGTTGATGGACTCGAAGTCTTGCTGGAGCTTCTTGTACTTGGCCAACAGCTCCTCGGCGGGTAAGCTGTCCAATTCCGAGTCGGGGTCGGCCATCTGCTGATCTTCGGGCTTTAAACGCTGCAACTCCAACTCCAGCGACTGGATTCGGTCCTCTTGAGCGCCCGTCAACTCCTTAAGATGCTGGTGCGCCTGCTTCTCCTCCTTCTCTCGCGTCTCCAGCATATTCGCCTTAGCATACCATTCGTCTCGGGCCGCTCGGATTCGCGTCAGGTCTGCGTCACGCTCCTCCACCTGTCGCTCCAGATCCGAAGTGATCATCTGAGCCTCGTCGTTCAGCTTCGTTCGGAATGCCGTCCGCTCCGACTGCAGCTTCTCGGCCTCCTCCCTCAATTGCTTGTTTATCGCTTCCAGGTGGTTGACCCTCTTGATCAAGTCCTCGTTCTGGTTCTTGAATTGCTTAAAGACGTCGGTCCTGATGAAATCTTCGTCGGTCAAGCCCTCTCGTCGCGCCTTCAGGGCCGAGTTCTCCTCCTGGAGCGTCTTGATGTCTGCTTGCGCGGCTTCCAGCTGCTCCTTCTGCTTCGTGACGACAGCTGATGCCTCCTCGAACTTGACCAAAGCCTCTGCCGCGTTCCCGTTGGCTTCGGCATTATCGCTGCCATTCTCGCCTCCGGTAATTGTTGGCTTAGCGCTAGCAATAAACTGCTGCTCGAGCTTTTGCACTTGAGCACTCTTCAACCTATCCATACGCTTCTCGGCCTTGAAAAATCTCAAGCTAGCCTTGTTCAGGTCTTCTGATAGTTGCTCGTTTTCCTGGTTCGCTCGGTCGAGCTTCACCAAGTACTCCTTTTGCTGAGCAAGGAGACTGTTGACCCTCGCCTCCAGGTCAGCTATATTTGGCGTGATCTCACCCCTAGCGCTTGCGATTCGATTGAGCACGGCCTCGGCGCGCTTCTTGATCTCCAAGGCGGTGTCGTCTAGGTGTCGTTGAAATCCATCATTGTCTTTAAAGTGCGTGCTAGTAATGTAGGGGGGGTCTGCAATCCGTCAGCGTCCATCCGTGATGATCCGGGCAAGGAAAACTCACTTAATGGGCCTGTCGGTGGTGGTAGCGCGGGATCCACGAGCTGCTCCATCTCCTCTAAGACCTGCGACAGTCAGCCCGAGTCACGAATCAAGGGATTCGTCAGACTTACCTGCTTCCACCATGATTCGATGATACGAATGTGATCCTCCCGATACACAAGTGTTTTCTGTAACTGTTCTACGCGTGACTCGAAATCGGCTTTTTCCCTCTTTGTTTCCTGCAGTTGCCTGTATATGGCGCCCTTTTGGTAGTTCTGAACTCATCATCAGCTTTCGCGCCCTTGCCATGTATCCCGTGACACGCGCTCGTGTTCAATGATGGTTAGTGTGGGAAGATATCGGATGGCGGTGGAAGACAGGGAGGCGGAGTGTATGTGTGTGTGTGTGTGTGTGTGTGTGTGTGGTCAGCCTGCCTCGTCGCCCTCAGCGGCCGACCGAGAGGCCAGTCCAGGCCAGTCGACCGCGATTCGCCAGTGTTGAGATTGGCCGGGGGCTGCTATCGATGATCGTGATGTCGCGCTGCCTTTAATGGCAGAGGGGGGTCGCGTGGGGTTCCATTGATCGTTGAGAAAACTTGATGTGTTGGGAAACCGTGTCTCGTGACACTTACCTCGATCCAATACTCCTCGGCGGTATCGCCGCCATCGCCCTTAGACTTACTACCATTGACGGTTTGATGTCGCTTGCTAGGAGGGGCGAGATCCTCAGCGGTGCTGATGGGAGGTCTCTTCCTGTCCTCCATCTTGGATAAGGTGGACGGACGCGGAGAGGCAGTCAGGGCTGAGGTCGCTAGAGGCATGAGAAAGGCAGAGACGGAGACGCAGAGGCAGCGCGTGCGTCCGGGTCCGACGAGGGCGATGAAGGTAATTGTATATGAATGCCAGGAGATAATTACACGTTGCTTCGGGCCATGCGCGGTGTCGAGAGGGTTGGAAGTAGTCGGGGTCGCGCAGACGATTGGAGGAGGGCACTTTGGGTTAAGGAGTTGAAAAATCGAGGTTGACGCCGATGCTTCACGTTCCCAGCCTAGTCCACTCCTCACGCTAAACAAAGTGGAGACTTGTCACCTTCCCGACCAGTAGGCGTACCGCGCAAAACGTGAGGCCCGGCTAATCGTCGGGTCCCTGATAAAGTAAAATCGCCCGGCACTTTTTATCCCACCCAGTCACCGCGGGCCGTCTTCACAGTCTGGTGCGAGCCAAATCTCCGTTACAACGACAAACCGCAATCCGCACCCAGTCTCGGACCCGGCCATGCGACTAGTTTCACATCGATAACAAGGCGAAACTCGATCAAACCGTCATCATGAGCTCCATGTTCAAAAAAAAGGGAGGCATGGCCTTCAAGCCAAAGATGCCCGGGGCCCGTCCTCGAGCGCCCGGCGCTGCCTCCTCCCAGCCATCAAGGACCCCTTCCTCGACTGTCGCAGAACCTACGACACAGCCAGAGACTACCGCCGTCTCCAACAACCAGCCGATGCAGGCAGTTGTAGAAAATGCTGCTGCGGGAGAGAACGGGCCTGCCAGAGCTGAGGCGGCCGATACCCCGCCATCGACAAATCCGACAACTATGCAAACCGTGACACCACAGGCACAGCAGCCTCCTGCCGAGTCGACGACAACAAAACAAACCAAGCAGGCCGAAGCGACGAGCGAACGTTTTGCGCAGCCAGCTGAGGCTTTGACCAGCGAGACGACGTCCTCGTCGGCTACTCCTGCGACTGATGCCCCGCCAATCTCTACGGGCGGCAGTCAGTCGAACGAGACCTCGACACCCGCCCAACTGCAGACCCCTCCTGCCACTGCTCATTCTACCACCGATATTCCGAATTCTGTCGAGGCTGCCCCCCAGAACACGACCGAGCCTACACCCGCTACCCAGACTACCAAACCTGCCCCCAAGCGGGCCAGGAAACGAGCCACACAGGCAGAGGACGAGGCCGGAGAAGCAAGCGAAAGCGCAGCAGCTCCGAAACCCAAACGGCCAAGGAAAAAGAAGGACGACGCAACACCTGAAGACAGCAGCGAGGCCCCGAAGCGACCGGCCCGACCGAGGAAAAAGAAGACCGCGGAGGACGGGGCAGCGGCTGATGGTACAGCGGTCGAAGCGGGTGAAGATGCCACGCCCATGCCAAAACGCCCCCCTCGCCGGGCTCGTTCAGTCACTCCGGAGGACGCCGAAAACCAAGAAGCCGACCTCAGCGTCCTCACGATGGGCGACCTAACTCGAGATCTCCGCATCGGCAAGAAATTTTCCCGGCACGACGAACTCCTCCAACGGCACCGCGATAAGCAGGCGAGAGCCAGAGAAAGGCTCAAAAACAGGAGAAACGGTTCGGAAGACGTCGCCTCGGAAAGCGGAACGCCGGCACCGACGACGGGCAGCGGCCAAGGCACGCCCATGCCCGTCCCCGTCCCGAAATCGCTACCTGCGAGCATGGGCCAGACGGGCCCGCAGTTCCAGATCATCGACGGCCAGATCGTGGTAGACCAGAACTCGCTCGCGCTCGACCGACACGCCATCGCGGACGCCAACGCCGAGGACATGCTCGAGATCGAGGAGAACGACTTCACGACGCTCACGACGCAGAACAGTTACCGCACCGGCTCGAAACTCAAAGGCCCCAACGTCTGGACCGAGGAGGAGACGGAGCTCTTCTACCGCGGCCTGCGCATGTTCGGCACCGACTTCCAGATGATCAGCGGCATGTTCCCCGGCAAGAACCGCCGCCACGTCAAGATGAAGTTCAACCGCGAGGAGCGCCATGCCCCCGCGCGCATAGACGCCATCCTGGTCGGGAAGAAGGAGCTTCAGATCGATCTCGAAGAGTACAAGACCTGGACGAAAGCCGAGTACGAGCCCGTCGAGGCCATCATGGCGGCTCAGCGCCAACAACAGGCCGAGTTCGACGCCGAGCAGGCAAAGGTCAAGGCAGCCAAGGACGCCATCAACGCCAGGAAGAAGGCTTCGCTCGAGGACCCCGGCGAAAATGACGCTGCCGGCGGCGGCGAATCATCTGCGACCGGCGGCGGAGGGGGCAAGAAGTCGAGACAGCAGGCGGCCAACGTCGGGCCTCAAATAACGGTTGACGCCGACGGCATGATCACCATCGACGAGACCAACATGGATCCCGACGTGGGACGCAAAAGGAGGGGCGCAGGCAAGGCGAAGAAGAAGGCTGTAGAGTACAACATGCGCGGAGAGATCATCGGATGAAGGATAGGTCTGCGCAGGCCTGGATTCCGGGACGGAGATGGAGGTGGAGGTGGAGGACATGGGCGGCTACAGGACAGATACCCTATTATCATTCTACGAGGACGAAACTGTTCCTCGGGAGCTACTTGCATCGGGCGGCGTTGGTATTGTATTTGCAGAAGCGAGGGCTACGCAAGGAGAGCTCATTTCACCCAAAGACACGTGCTTAGTAGAAGAGAATCGTCACAGACACACACTCATTGAACTGTCTACAGTGTCGTTCGTGATAAGTTCGAGATGAGAAAAGGCATACACACACGTTCTTAACAGAAAAGGACTGCGCCTACGCGCTATACGCCAGTAGGCCGGCCAACGACTCCTCTTCTTCGTACCGCCGCACGAAGCGACGACTACAATGAAAAGAGATGTTGTGTGTGAAAGCAAAAAATAGCCCAGTACGGCCTCGCAGGGAGCACCATACGGCGAGGGGCACGGCCGCGATGTGCAATGCAGGTCCCCCAGCACCATGGCACAGTACTCTTGATCTCCAGGCCATTCAAGCAGGTAAGTATGGAGAATAGAAGAAAAAGATTCGAAGAGGATGTTGGAAACAGCGGCGTATTTAACTCTGCCTGCAAGACCGTTCAGACAGCAGTGCGTGATGAGGCCAAATCGGAATTGGCCTCACAGGAACGTACTTGGGGACTTCGAACATCATTGGCAGGATCCTGGTGTCATTGGGACCGTCGCAGACGACATCAACAGACACCCGTAGAAATACGACTGGCACTTGAAAAGTTGAATTACCTGGTACTGGCTGGTCTGGCTACCTGGGACGACGCTACGCTCTCTTCAAAGCATGAACAAAAGCACGCCTGGTCAAGAGACGAAGCAAGCAAAGTTGAAACTGTGGATTCCATATGCGTCAACTCGATCCCCGCATATCAGTACTCTCTGGCCATCTCCAGGCCAGCTTTTGTCGAGGGAAATATTCTTCTACCTCCGCTGAAAAAGATGTGCGCCCTATTGCCCTCGCCCTCGAGATCCTTTCGCGCTCCCGGAAAGGTATCCTAAAGTCTCCTTCCTTCGTCTTTGTCACCAAAGCCAACACCGTCCGGTAATCCCTGAGCCTTGCGTGTATGTCGTAGAATGGGTTCATCATGCGGTCGTTCCAAATCGGCTTAGTTCGCGGGAGGGTCATCGTCGTCGGGCTGGTCAAACAAAAAGTTTGCGGCAAGCTCCTCGTTCTTGTCGCAGGCAAAGTAGGCCTGGATAGCAGCGTCGCGATCGAAGCCGAGACGGCATAACTAGATAGCGTAAGTAATTAATTGCACACGGGCAAGCACATAAAGGACCTACCCGCTCAATGGCATCACGCTCCTCCTCGGTGACAGCGATGGCCTGCGCGCCAGGAGGCAGAGGGACGTCGTCGTCAACCTCCTCGCCCAAGAGCTGCAGGAATTGGTCGGGGTTGTTGGCGATCAGCTGCGCGAGCTGGGGGTTACCGGCACCGAGCTGCTGAAGGATAGGTTCCAACATCTGGGGCTGTTGCTGAACAACCTGGCGAAGCTGCTGGAACTGTGCGTTATTTCTTAGGAAATCGAGGTTGCCGAAGCCGCCTTGGGCGGCGGCTGCGGCGGCAGCAGCAGCAGCTTGGGGGTTGGCACCGCGAGCGGCACCACCACCGCTCCCACCACCTCCACGCTGGGCAGCGAGGTCAAACAGGTTGACACCCCCCTCGTCACCACTAGCTCCGGCTCCGGCGCCGGCGCCTGCAGCAGGCTCAGCCGCCGGGGCAGCAGCAGCCGCCGGCTGGCGCTGCTGCTGCTCTTCCTGAACGTTGTCGGGGATGCCCTATCGAAGGTCAGTCAGTGCCCGAGCCGCCTGTTGGAAGGTTCATCCTTACGTTCAGCAGGTATTCGACAGCGCGGTCGGGATTGTAAAATGCAGCACGCATGGCAGCGTCGATCTGACTGCGCTCAAAGCCCATGGCCTCCATATTCGCAATCACCTCCTGGCGCTGAGCACCCATAGCCATCGAGGGGTCAGTGTTGCCACCATCGCCGCCCGTGTTGCGAGCAGCAGGAGTCGGCGTAGAGGGGACCGCGGCGGGAGCAGCAGCCTGGGCAGCCGGGGCGGCAGGGGCGGCCGGGGTTGCGGCAACGGGCTGAGCCGGAGTCGCGGGGACGGCGGAAGAAGACTCGGCGGGAGCAGGCTTGGGTGCCTTGGGCTATCGAATCGTCAGTATTTCAGCAGGCGGGCCAGAATTGCAGGCTACCGACCTTGTTCACCATGCACACGACGAACCCCTTCTCCTCAATCTTGTAGGACTCAACGGTGTCATCATCCTTCAGAATCTTGCCTAAACCCAATCAGCCGAAATATCACAGCGGGCCTGCGCAACACTACCCACCAGAGTAGATAAGCTTCTGGTCCTTGGGATCCCATCCCTTCTCACCGGAAATCTTCTGCTTTACAGCAGAGACCTGTGTATCTTGTCAGCACCGAGTTCGACATCGCAAGGCAGCCGCAGAGCTTCTCGGAAGGCGAGTGGGGGGGACGCACAAGGTCGGTGGGCTCGACATCGAGCGTAAACTTTTGTTGCTTCAAGTCCTGGAAAAGACAAAGATCGTCAGCGGAAGCACGAGAAATGTTGCCCGCAGAAGAAAAGCGCAACGCGAACGAGCATGGCACCCCGAGCGGAGGTGCAGAACTGCATACCTTGAATGTGACCTTCATATTGAACAGCTTCAAAGCAGCAGAAAGGCTGCGATGACCGAAGAAAGTGACAGAGGGGAAACGGGAGATAGCTGATGGCGGAGCGAAGAGCAGACTATTGCGATGCGCGCGAAGCTGGGGGTGAGAGATCGGAAATCCGTCACCCAAAGAGTTTGTTGTGCGCAGGTTAAGGTATGGGGACTGAATTAATGGAGATGACGAAGGTAAGTGGTGACCTGAAGTCAGTGTTTGGTTGCCGCTCGGTGGGGAAAGGCGACGGGCGGTTGGTTGGCTGAGGTACCTTTGCTGTGCTGTGCTTTGCTTTGAGGTCGGTTCCGCTCCTTCCCCACTATTACCGAGCAGTCACAAAATTCTCCCCTCATTGAGAGAGCCCAGGCTACCTTACCTACGTATCTAATCTACCCAGGGTAGGCTCTCTTGGAAAGGCAGGACTTCGGTCACTGGCTACTTAACGTAGCGGTCGGGCCCACCTAACCACCTCACAGCTAACCAACCTTGGGTTAACTTTTTTCTGCTTGTGGTAAGAGTGGCGGTGCAGGTAGCGACAGTCTGGCGTCTTCAGGCAGGCGAGGCCAGGCAACTGAATGTGAGGCGAGGGGTCGGATGAGGGGTGAACCCAGCCAGGGAAGACGTTGGAGTTGTTGGATGAAATCGCATTCCGTAGCTGTTCTGCTCAGAATTGCGCCTCACATCAATTGTTTACTGTAATTCATCAGTTTATCGCAAGCCCGCCTGCATCATTGTTTTGACTGACAGCCAGAAAGCGGGGTGTCACACCGGTTCATGTACTGGCTACCTGAACCCCTACGAAACTTTTGCGACGAGATCTGTAAGGTGAACCTCCTCGGCATTGGTGTTCATGGATTACTCAAGACATTTTCGCTTTCAGGCCGTCTGAATCCGAGATGGCCTTTTCCCATCCCCGCCTTGCAGGCTGCAAGCAAGAACGCCGTGATGGTGCGGTGAGGTGTTCCTAAGCTAAGTATGCGACTGTGCCCTTCTCCACCTGGGCCATTGCGAAGACAGCGCATCGGGGTCATCTATGATCCGAGATCGGGTCCGGCCTCCCGCTTCCGGCAGCCGACGTCGCCAATAGCTCACGGTCCCTTGATCGGTACGGAGCGATCTTTTCTCTGCCATGTTTGATCCATTCCGTAATCACTAGGGCACTCACAGACATTCGTTTGACTCGTTATTTTGAAGCTATTGTAGCTATTCTAGCTGGTCAACCACTTCTCGTGGCAGCCGGACTCTGCTTTTCCCACCTTACCTCCCTGGATAACGCCATGCTAGAACAAAGAAAATAAACCCTCAAATATGGTATCACCGCCTGAGTTACACTCCTTTTTGTCGGACGACAGAATAGGAATTAGACATTCATGAGGACCACGCCGGGTCAGCTCTTTCCCCGTTTCGCTTTTAATCTTCCTTAGGCGGAGGCACACACAGTAGCTACTGTGACCAAGGCCGCCCATCCATTATCATCATCATGACTGCTCCTGCTTGGCGTCCCCGTCTTCGATCCGGAGCTTCCGGCTTTGGTACCCGTTCAAGCTCGTGCGGGCTCCGGCAGTCAGGATCCACTCTGGGATCGGGGGCGTCATCTGTCGCTCGGCGGGATCTTCTTCTTCCTCTTGCGGTGACTCGAGCTCTTCCTTCTCCTCCTTCACAGGAGGGCCGTTGGGAAAGAAGTCCTCGATACTGCTGGTGCGACAGAGCGGACTGGGGCCGGAAGGCAGGCTACCGCTTCTCATGCGGCGAACGCTGTGTCTGTCCGAGATAACACGACCGGCATCGGGCGCGGCCACCACGATAGTACCAGGCGTCACAATGGGCGGGGGGTCTGGCGAGTCAGACCGGAATAGAGGGTGAATGTGGGATTCACTGGCTGAACCCTGCATTGCGAATGCGGGCTCGGGTCGTCGGAGCTCTCCATCGCTGGCCGACGACTGCATGGTAAACGTCGGCTGAGGGCGACGAAGGTCTCCGACGGGGCTGTAGCTGCGACTCCTGCGGCGCGCGCGAGGAAGCTCCAAATCCAAGTCGAGTGGCGTGCCGGGACTCGGGCTACGGCTGGTGGTAGGACTGGCAGGGATCGTCTCCAGGAAGCGGCCCGGAACGGGAGATGATGTGCCTAGTACGGTCATGCGGTTCTGCATGTCAACTGATGAGGTGTCCCAGGAGTCGAAGGACGAGTCCTCGTTAACGCTGCTGGACCGGGAACGGTAGTGGTTTGAGTCGATCGACTCGGCTCTGCGCTTCTCTCTCAACGGGAGCAGGCGCGTTCTCGAGGAGATGGGGCGAACGACGTTCGACAGAGAAGACCGGATAGAGCTCAAAGTCTCGGTGGCGGAGCGGCCACTGCTAGACTGGGGCGGGGTTTGGGACCCCATAGACGTTGATCGGCTTCTGCTCTCGTATGTGGGCGAAGTCCGGCTGTAAGGAATCGACTTGACTGACTTGACGTGGAAGTTGGGCGACCTCCTCGACTCCTCATCGGTTTTGTAAGCGTCGGCCTGCTCCCGGACAGAAAGACGAGCCAGAACGAAGTGAATAACAATAAAGATGAGCTGGCACGCGAAGCAAAGGCCGAGCGCAACAGATGAGGCGATGAGGAAACTCGTCTGCTTCGCGCCGAGAATGAAATCCGACAAGTTCCTAGCGGCATTGCCGAGGCAGATCATCGTGGCAACCGAAGCCGCAGTGGCCAGAGTACATGTCAGGACGCTGACACCAAACATGGCGCTGATGAACCGCTTCGACGAATTCCGGAACCTGGAAACCAGGTTCGCCGATAACATCCATCCCATAACCGCCAAAAGAATGCTTTCCAAGATCGATGACAAGATTGACGATGTCCTGACAGGTGAGACCTGGGTGATGTGGGCTGCGAGAACGACGTGGATGACGACAATCGTAATAGTAGCAATCAGCGCTAGTGCGCCCGCCACAACGGGAAGGACTCTATGTAAACCCATGGCTGAATCTGAGGCTGTCAAAGCCAAGAAGGAAAAGTAATCGAACCGGTGGTGATGTGCTAGATATCCTCCACGTTCCAAACGAGGAAGACGGATGGGATGTGGTGCCCGAAGTAGGCAGACGCCAATCAGGAGACGGGATTGCTTAGAGGCGGCCTGCCGGAGACCCGAGGGGACCAGATTTGTTTGCTCCACGCCGTTGATATCCTAACGCTGAAGCGCCTGCCCGAACTGTGATCGTTTACGAGACCACAGACCGGCCGGCAGCTTGAATCCTAAAATGCCTGTTTAAGGGCAGGTTGTTTTGGCTACCTTGTTCGATGAGGACAGGGACCCAGAGAGGCAAGGCGTTCACGGGACGTCGACGGATATGAGCGACGAGCTGACGAGACGATCCCGAATAGGCGTTTGTGGGAGAATGAGATATATGGAAGACGCGGTTGACTAGCCGTGTACATGGGCACTGGGGGCAATTCGATCTGCAAGAGAGCTCCGTTTAGAAACTCTCTCGACAAGATGAATAGTTAAAACTGGGTCGTGGATGTGACGAATGAGATGCCAGGCAATGGGCAGCAAGGCTCTCGGTATAGACTTGGGAGGTTGAGATACTTTCAGTCTAGGCTGATGGCGAGCCGGGTTGTCGATGGGTTTGGGTGAAGTGAAGACCCGAGTAGTTGATGTTTAACGAGAGAATAGTAGTTGGTAAAAATGAATGGAATGGGGGCTGGGGGAAGAGGCGTGGGTGTAAGTAGAGGGGACGAAGAACGAAACCTGGGAACCAAACGAATAAAGTATGGCAGGCGGTCGTGGACGCATTTTTGTGTGTGCGGTGCTTGGGTTGCGGGTAGATGATATTCCCTGTCGAAGTAGAGGAGCTGGTACTAGAAGGTCCAGCGCCGCGTGGGCAAACGGCAGACCGAGCGAGTTTATTCGTAGCGCAGGTAGTCTGTGGTCTGTACCTTACGCACACGCCTCGGCCGGCCGGTGGACTGGTCTCTCTGGACCTAGTGTAAGAGGACCTCGATTCCAAGGGGCAGTGAGAGACGCAGTGGATGAAAGGACGGCAACGACAAGGATGGTGAAGGGATGCCGTGGTGGGGTGCTCGGAACGAAACACTGGCAGCTACCTTACCCTTGTCCGTGCCGGGGGGTGTGTGCTCATGCGACGGAGTCTGGCCTGGTGTGCGGCCTGAGGTCTGGGATTTTTTGGATTTTCTGACCAGGGACTGCGACTTGGGACCAGGACTGGGAGTCCGCGGCGGCACGGGACTGAGGCCCGGTGACGAGATGATTCGGGGATCTTTGATATGCTGCTGACGCTTTGCCGTGCCTTGTCTTGCGTGCATGTATGTCATAGACGAAGTGCCGTTGCCGTCAGTATATTACGGACGGGATACCGACAACGAAGGATCAAAAGGGCAAAATGCAGGGCTCTGTCGTCCCATCCAGTGATGCCGCTGCGGCTGCTGCTGCTAATGATATGCTTCTGCCAGTGTACAGAGCCATTGGGAAGAATTGGATGATGACCGGACGATTCGATGGCTATGTACTCTCTGACCTCGTCCTCGTCCTTCCTTCCTTGTGCTTGTAGGACCCGACATAGGGAACACATGGGAGGGGCTGCGAGCTGTCGTGTATCTGTGGCAATCTAACTCGACTTTCCAATTTACCACGTTGATTCGATAGTGCAGCGATGTCGCGCATGATCAACTTCCTCGTGGCTTCTGAATCGTAGTTTGTGTCAACAGTCTCTGATGGCACTAGGTGGCGACCTCCGGCAGTAGTATGAGCCGGCGATGGAATGGCGAGAGCTGACAGTAGGGCTGGAGAGAGTGATTGGTTGCGCCGCCTAGATTAGATGAGGACGAAGCCACAAGCGGCATGTAAAGCATCGAGAATAACAAAAAGGAAGCCCAGAGACATGGCGTGAGGAAAGGGAGGGGGATCATCCATCATCCTGCCATTGACTTCTCGGGAGAGGCGACAAGGGGTTTATCGCCAGCCACAAAAGGATTCGGAAAAAGGAACAGTAGACAATAGACAAACTGCCACACTGATGACTCATGAGCGGCAAACGCTGCAGCCTAGGTCGCCGTCCACAATAAGACCAGAGTTGGAAGTGTGAGCGTTCTGGCGTGGCTATCCCTGGTCTGGTTTGTTGATTAGCACGGACGTGATATTCGTCTCCCTCAGTTTCGATAGCATAGGCCACGACGTTTCTACTCTTCACGGCGCGCGACCAGGTGCATCCACGTAAAATCCGGTGACATTTCCGCGCCAAGCGGTGCTCGCCATGGCCTTTTTGACGATGCGGAGGCAAGAATGACGGGCGTCAAGCAAGAGAATCCCCGAAAGCGTCCGCAGGCTCACTGGAAGTGAGGCTCTGGACCATTCTGGCTTGTTTACTTTGTGTCGTTTTCGGCGTGGTTGCGGCGACGTGTCGAGGGAGGACACTAGTTGACGCAGGGTAAGGCTGGACTTGGAGATATTGTTGTTGCATCCTATGTGAGGGGTGCGCAGACACAATTTCCGGCTCTCTTTGATGTTGCTCCTGAGGTCCAATTGTGAGTGTTCCCTTGCTTCTACGAATCAGACGGGCGATTCATCGATTGTCTGTCACCCGTTTCGTCGTCTCAGAATAGGATACCGTGCTGCTCGCTGTGCCTCTGCGGGCTCTATCTTTTTAACCCAAGAGAGGTTGGCGATCGACGGCACTAGCGATGAGATGGGTGGTGTCCCTCTCGCATGTTGTTGTTTTTGGGTGAGACAGGACGCGGATCCCTGTCTGTTGGTCGCGAACAGAGGGAGACAGGATCAGGTTCAAGACAAGCCGACACTCTCCGCTGCTGCCACGCGCAGTCGACGATGGCTTCAAGAGAGGTCGGAGGCTTCGGGCGAGATAATCCCGTCGGTTGACTGCTGAATCAGTGGTCTCTGGCAGGAATTTCGGCATCATCCACCCGTTTCCATGGCAATTGGTGTACCGACATAAAAGAGCGGAGGCGCCAGAGAGGGAAGAGCCAGTGCTCTCTCGCTTTCTTCATGAGGCGGCTGCGGTTCCTCGCGTCTTCATCCTGTACTCTGCGAAGTAAGGTACCTGAGAGTGCATGTCTGCCGTGGGGGGAAAATGGGCATTGGGAGGTGGACGCATGGGTGGACCATGTTCTGCAGAGGGGCAGTTCGCAGGCGTGCATAACAGAGGGTTTTTTGTGCCGCTTCCCCGGGTGCGCTCGGGGCTTCGAGTGCATCAGGTCGAAGCAGACGGTCAGATAAACATTGGATGCATTATGCACTTGGATAGTTGTTGCTCTTGGTTGAACAGTTGAAAAGCCAAACGGAAGGATGGAGGCAGGCGCCTTCCACAAGCGAGGTCGAAGGAAGGTGCATTTAATGAATGTGACAGGTACCTCCCTTTACTCAATTACGTGGACCTGAGGCACTTTCACAAGTCCCTTGCTTTGGCCCTTACGCCAGCCATTCAAAAGCACCGGGAAGAGTGCCCTAATTGCCGAGGGATCCAAGCCGCTGGTGGGCCGTCGGTATTGCAATAAAACGCGAGTTCAAATTCCAATGTAAAAAAATATCTCATGTGCGTCTGTCTCGCTGCGTGCTGGGGGAGGACGGAGATGCAGCGGGATGACGCCAGAGCACCACCAGAACGGATCTATCCCAGATGAAAGGAAAGATTCTGCGCTCCCGCACCCTTCCACCCCAGCCCAGGCGATTTACCTGCCTCTTCTTTTTCCAGCCTACTCCCTCTATCTCTCTCTGTTGCTGGGTGAGGTTTCACGACGCTGAGTTCGTCGGTTGTGTGGGATTCATGCCCCCGCGGAAGGCTAACCGGAGAATAATATACATAGGAGAGGGCAGTCAGCGAAAGATGCAAGTAAGTTCTGATGAAAGGGCAATGGAATGGAAAAGCTTGAAACAATGGCAGATGCTACAACAACTTACCTAAGGCACGTTCCTCGCGGTACCTCATCTCAAGTACCTAGGCGTCTTACCTTGTCCTTGCCCCTTACCGGGAAGGCCCTTTCAACGGTCTTCTTTCCCGCTCACCCCTCCGCGGCTCCGCCAGCCGTGGGCCCCAGCTCCCATTCACCTTCCAGCTCCTTTCCCAACTTCCCAGGTTCACGAATGACAGGAGGAAAAACTTTCGCCAAGGGACATCTACACTGCTCCGCTGTTAGTATCACGCTGCCTTGATTCGCCAACTTTTCATCTCCATCTCTCCACCACAAATCTCGCTGGCAGGATCAGCAACAACTTCCAGTCTCTCCGTGTCTCTGTCAAGTCTCTCCACAGGGCCACACTTTCTACGGCACAGCCTTGTCTGTCCCTGATTCACTCCCCCTCTCAAAGACTTGTGCTCTGCCTTCCAGGCAACCCACGATGACTACACCTGCGCAGGCATCTCAAAGGTTAGCGCATCATGGGAGCCACTGTTATCAACCTATGCTGTTTTCTAGGACCCCGGTAACAGTGGGACCCCTATCGCACTAACCTTTGAGATGCCTTCGCAGGTGTAAGGCACTTCCTCGGTTTAGCCAAGAGCCTGCCAGCAACCTAACGACACGAGAGAGCACCACCAAGGCCCGATGCTCTTGGACGGGGGCTTGCGGGAATTAGCTCCACGGCCAGAGGCTGGAACTCCAAGGCCGAGGAAGAATCGGCCCAAAGGACGAAAGGGATGGATCGGAGATTCATCTAGCATTGACTTGGCTCTCTCCCATCAGCCACTCTCTCTTCCAAGATCTCCCAATCGCCCGGTCCCTCATCGTCCGCCAGCAAAGACTACGGGGGTGTTGCGACACATTTCCACATGTTCTATTCCTGCTTCCTTTTTCTCCGACATTTCCCAATCAGAGACGCCGCTTCACGCCTCCCCCGCTGCTCGTCATCTCTGAGTAGATGGAATAAAGCTGAGACAAGCCTGGTCTGGGTTATGTTGGCCACTCATAGTGTGGCTGGAATGGATCAGTCGCTGATTACAAGACTTGTTCCTGATTTTGCCCACGACAAGTCGCGAATAAGGGGTTCCGTCGCGATGGAGGGTCGGAACTGCGGCGGCTTGGCTGACACTAGACGCATGCGGTGTCTTTCTATTACATGTACATACGACCGTACGTACAGCCGTTCTAAATCGGCTGCCATCGCTATTCGCCATTCGCCATATGGAAACCCAACGCGACGTCTTGCAGAGTTGAATGGGTACGTACCATGTACCTGACCAAGCATCCAGCACCCCGGGCAGTCTGATGCGCTGCGACGCGCGCCCTTCGGGGCCCATTGATCGAGCAAATCCGTCGCTTCTCATTCGTCACACCCTCATCGGACGAAGAATGCCGGGCCCAAAGGCGTGCGTGCCTGTTCCTGCGTTTAGGGCTTACGCTGATGCACTCATTGTGGAGTGGCCATCCGCATCTGCGCGACGCGCGTTGCTTTGTCAGTTTGAGTCTTTTTCTGCCCATTTCCGACTTTTCCAACCGCACGCCCAGCACGTCAAGAGAGGGGAAGAGGATGAAAAAAAGAGAATCATACACTATCTCAGATCTCACAGATTGCGGAGTGTGACCCAGAGTTCGGATATTGTCGCAACAATGAGAAGGTCAGACGAAAAATTTGGCAAGAACTGCTGCTCCTCAAGTCCGAACAGAGCGTTTCCCAGCGCTTCCCATTAGCGGCCCGCTCTGGGATCTTGCTTGGAAATGCCGCCGTCAGAAGACGGCATCTCCCACCTGCACGAACCAGAGAACGGTTCGGTCGTTGTCCATGGGAAGACCGGCAGTCAAATCCACCAGACTGACTTTACCATAATGACTCGGTCTTACTATTCTTATTTTGCTGGCTGAACGGTACATCTCCTCCAGGATAACTGTAAAGACGGACCCTCGGTGCAGATGGCACTTCTATCATCGCCCGTCTTTGGGGTTTGCGAACGGCTTCCACCAGCTCCACTCGCAACGTGCCAGTCTGCGCACATGTTTGACGATTTTGAAATGAGAATAAACTGCGCTTCGCCCGCTTCTCCATCTTCTGGCGACAATTGTCTTGTCATCGCCGTGATCTACTTGTTGCCAAAATTGGAATTGGAAGAATCGCACGGCGCTCCTTCGCCAGAGTTTCTTCTTAGTCGACGCCCTCAAGAGCCAAAGCCTGGCTAGCTCGATAGCCACTCTGCGCTCAGAACGGTCGAGCGTCACAACCTCAAGTTGCTTGTCAACACTCAATGTCACGGTTGTCTTCTTTCAGGAACAACTGAAACGACACGATGGCAAGCAACGCGCATGCGACACGTGAAACGCTTGCCTTTTGTTGGGCATTCGGCCACATGTTTCGTTTCGTTCTTTTTCTTTCCTCCATGTTCCGCGACGTGCGGCTCACTCCTACAACTGTGTCTGCTGACTCCAAATGAACGGTACATGGTTTCGAAGCACCATGGCTTCTAGAGGCCGCCACAAGCCGATTTACCCTGCTCCGTAGCTTCTGGCTACTGACCAAGAGACTTTGACCTGTACACAGTCGAGACAGGATGAGTTGGCTTTTACAGTTATGCCTCGACACTCCCTCCCGCCTGCTGATAGACGTCCGTCACGATGTCACCCGTGCAGCCATCGTCAGTCCGACGTCCGGGACTGCGTGTCGCTTGATCGTGAAGACAGTTGATGGACACCTCATCCCGCAATCGCACGCGGTAACCTCCAGAGCCGTCGGGTAGATCCTCACGGTGGCCTCGAAGCGGCAGCCACGGTTGGTGCGCCAGCGTCGGGACGTTTTCGATGTCCGTGCTGCTGGCTGCTCAGCCATCGCACGTTAGTGGCCACCATGGGCTCGTCGGCCACGAGCGTCATCGTCCATTCAGTTCTGCCCACGGCAGTATATGCTCCCGAGCACAGCGCCCTGGCCGCTTAGCCTGGCTCAGTCCTTGGAGTTGGCGCCTCACCGGTGGTGCCCGCTCTCGGTCAATAAAGTGTGGTCGAGGTCTCGACAACGCCAATTGCCTTGAAGGCCGGCGTCGCACTTGCACGAGGGTGCATGGGACGCTGCCGACTTTACCCGTCGTCTGCTTTGCTGTTGATGCACCATTACTGCATGGGTGGCGAAGGATATTCTCCGACTCCCGCGCTGCTTCCCAGGGTCTGCTTGGGAATCCGGGGTGAAGACAATGCACTAAATCAACTGTCTCTTGGTGCTAAGATTTGGTGTGATGAGCAGCCTGACAAGTGCCATCACCGCTCGAAAGGGGGGTTGATGCACCCTTTTTTGTTGCATTTCGCTTCCCTTTGCATTTCGGCTACCCTGGCCATGTACGACGGCGCGTCCAACTCCTACCCGTACTTCGCCCAAGTTTCCGCTAGATTGCCAGCAGTTGTTGGTACGATTCGTTGGTACCAAACGCAGCCATTCTCAGGGGTTGTCGAAGCTTTGGCACTATCGATTCACCACTAAAGTCAACCAGGTTTCTAGGAAACGTGGGTGGCCGGGATCGTCGACAGCCCGTCGCCGACTTTGACTTTTGGAGGTGCGGGCGACCAGGGAAAACCAATTGCCCGACTGCTGTGGACAAGGATTCAGCATGTGCCGGGCTCGAAGACGGCATCGCCATGCTGTCGGCGATGCTCGCGAACAGGTGGTCTGAGTCAGTGTCTGCAGAGATTTAACGCCGAGACTCGATAGCGACTTCACGATGACGGAATCTTGAGCATGTTCCTTGGCATTTGGTCGCACGCGAATTCCTCAATACGAGAATCGTTTCGCTGTTGCAAGAGGCTGTGGAAGCGACGCTCCACCAGCAACGTCGTCTTCTGCAATGGACCCGACATTTTTGACCCTACGCATAAAGGAGATGATTGTCAGTAGTCCCCCTTCCAAGGCACTTCGTGGGACTCGGCCTACCTTTCTCTCTTGCTCTGCACCAACATTTGCTTCGCCACTGGTAACCCGATTCCGGATGAACGAAGGGCGCCTCCCTGAGAGACACGGAGCTGCGACGAGACAAATGGATGATTGTGGCTCTGACGATTTTTTTGCTTTTTGAATTGCAGTCCTGGGTCTCCTCGGCGGAGCCGATAACCCATTGACGGGAATGAATCAACAAGTGTTGTCTCTGGCCCCGTCTCGTCTCAAGCGCGCTCGAGACGATTGCCCATTCGACCAGTTTATGCGCAGTTAACATTCGATCAAGGGTTGCGATGCCGTACGTCGTCGAGGAGGTTGCCGCTTATGTTTAGCGAGTATGATAAGGGATTCAGGATGCATTCCTGTCGAAACCGCGCGATTGACTGGTTTCGCCTCATCGCTCCTCAGCTATTGACCCGGTGATTAACATGATTTTGCGAAGATGAAGACATTGATAATAGGAAGTTAATTCTGCAGTCTTTCTTACGAGAAAACCTGCATCGCAGTTCATTATCGACGAAGGAACGTCATTTGAACCAATGCATCTCACGGACTTGCATCGGGGACAAATTCTCCGAAGAAAAGCTTGTGTCGCCGTCATTTTGCCGCAGTCTGACAGGCACGCATGTGTTGGAGTACAGGAGACTGAACACTCGGGTCGTTCCTCCGATCTCCAGATGATCACAGGTTATACCCCGCAATTTGGCAGCAACGACACTGCTTCGGCAGGCACAACGCCGAGACCCAATTGACTCTCTCCCAAATACGGCAGCTCGACCTACAACATCTCTTCTGCCGCTTGTGATAATTGATTAGTCCCGCAGAGTCAGGCGGAAGAATTGCGCCCTGGTTTGTTGCCTCCGGCGCCTCCGGCACATGCGGCAATACGGCGACAGACTGGGATACCCCGCAGATGAAGTAAATAACCATGAGCTGGCGTGATGAGAGTTTGTGTGTACGCGATCGATGTGAGGCTCCTTTAAGATGCTTGATCTGGCGTTCCATTCGCGAAGGAGCTCCATACAACGCCATTCGTCTTTTTCCTGCTAAGACGAGCCAAGGCAGGCGTTCGCATAAGCGCTGCTGAAGATGCGTTTCTTTAGGGCTATAACGGCCTTGATCTGGCTGCTCGTTTCCGGAGCTGTTGCGACTGACAATGGCCTCACCGATGCGGTGACTTGGGACAAGTACAGCCTCTCGGTCAACAACACCAGGGTCTACATCTAGTCAGTCCACCACATCGGCGCTCAACCGGATTGACCGCTGAATATTATCACAGCTCTGCCGAATTCCATTACCAGAGACTGCCGGTTCCCGAGTTGTGGCCTGTAAGTCAGCCTCTCAAGCTCGAAGGTGTTTTCTGATATTCGCCAGGATGTCCTGCAAAAGCTCAGGGCCAATGGTTTCAACACCGTAAGGTAAGGCCGTCTAACGCCTCAGAACTCCATTCCGCTGACCTCCTCCGAGCATCTACTTCTTCTGGTCTTACCACTCTGCGTCCGAGGGCGTGTTCGACTTCGAGACCGCTGGAAAGAACATCCAGCGCTTATTCGACTATTGCAAGGAAGCCGGGCTGTACGTGATCGCAAGAGCGGGCCCATACTGCAATGTGCGAGGTGCCACCCATCGTCGACCTCAAATACGTGTGCTGAGACTGGCAGGCCGAGACAAACGGCGGCGGCCTTGCCCTCTGGGGCTCTGATGGCCGCTTCGGCAAGCTCAGAACCTCTGACGAGAGGTACTACAACGGTTGGCTGCCTTATATTACGGAGGTTGGCAAGATCATTGCCGCAAACCAAATCACCAATGGCGGAGTATGTTTTCGCAAGAGCGCAGTCGAGGAGTGCGACACTGACTTGCGCACGCCCAATAGCCTGTGATCCTTAACCAAGTCGAAAACGAGTACCAAGAGACCGTTTACCAAGCGAACCACACCTCCGTCATCTACATGGAGCAACTGAAGAAAGCATTCAAAGATGCCGGTGTTGTCGTGCCCCTGACCCACAACGAAAAGGGAATGCGCTCGCGTTCCTGGTCGACGGATTACAACAACGTTGGAGGCGCCATCGACGTCTACGGCCTTGACAGCTACCCTGGCGCCCTATCCTGCACGGATCCGACGGCCGGCTTCAGAGTTGTCAGGACGTACTTCCAGTGGTTCCAGAACTACTCGTACACGCAACCGAGCTACCTGGCTGAGTTCCAAGGAGGAAAGTTTTCCAACTGGGGAAGCCTGACGTTCTACGACGAGGTGCGTGGGAGACGGGACAGAATAGGAGGGATTGGCTGACACATCCCAGTGTGCTTCTGAGCACGATCCGGCTTTTGCTGACGTCTACTACAAGAACAACATCGGACAGCGGGTCACTCTCCTCAGCATCTACATGACATACGGAGGAACGAATTGGGGACATTGTGAGTGGAGTGCGAGGTTCTTGCAAGAGGCAGACTAACAACGGACAGCTGCGGCGCCGCGAGTTTACACCAGTTACGACTACAGGTGAGGGTCTGCCTGCGTCTTTCGGCATCACGGCACAGCTGACATCAAGTAGCGCTCCTCTCCGAGAGACTCGCGAGCAATGGACCAAGCTGTACCAGACGAAGCTCATCGGTCTTTTTACCAGAGTCTCGGACGAACTGCTTCATGTCGAAATGATTGGCAACGGCACCGGCTACCAGCTTTCGTCTTCATCTGCCTTCAGCTGGGTCCTCCGCAATCCAGATACTAAAGCCGGCTTCACCGTCGTGCAGCAGGCGAGCACCAAATCCATGACTCCGATTCAATTCAACGTTACGCTCAACACCACAGACGGTCCAGTAACTGTCCCAAGCGTAATTCTCAATGGCCGTCAAAGCAAGATTCTCGTGTCCGACTACACTTTCGGCAAGCACACCTTGCTCTACGCCTCCGCAGACATCGCCACGTACGGTGTCTTTGACGCAGAAGTGCTTGTCTTCTACCTCCAGGAGGGTCAGACGGGAGAGTTCGTCTTCAAGGACGAGACCGGCCTCACTTTCGAAGTCTTTGGCGACACCGACCTCACGGAGACCACAAACAGAGACCACACAGCCTTCAAATGGAAGCAAGTCGCCGGCTCTACGGCCGTCAAGTTCTCCAACGGCGTCGTCGTCTACCTACTGGAACAGAAAACGGCCTGGCGCTTCTGGGCCCCGCCGACCACGTCCAACCCGAAAGTCGAACCCAATGAGCAGCTCTTCGTACTCGGCCCGTACCTCGTCCGCAGCGCCAGAATATCCCACAGTGTTCTCCATATTTGTGGCGACAGCGATCGCGCCACGACTCTCGAGGCCTACGTCGGCAACAAGCCCATCGAGACCATCGACTGGAACGGCAAGCGCCTCGCCGCGACCAAGACCCCGTACGGCTCATTCACTGCGGAGATCCCTGGGGCCGAGGATCGTGCGGTCGCCTTGCCTGAGCTCCAGAACTGGCGCTCCGCTGACGCGCTGCCCGAGGCGGCTCGCGACTACGACGACTCGCGCTGGGTTGTCTGCAACAAGACAAGAACCCTCAGCCCGTATGCCCCCATCACCTTGCCCGTGCTATACAGCTCCGACTACGGCTTTTACGCGGGTGCCAAGATTTACCGTGGCTACTTTGACGGTGCAAATGCCACCTCTGTCAATATCACGGCTTCGGGCGGATTGGCATTCGGCTGGTCGGCGTGGCTGAACGGTCAGTTCATCGGCGGAGACGCCGGTTCCGCGTCGGCTGCCACCACGAATAAGACGCTCGCGCTCCCGCGGTCTGCCCTTCGCGAAGCAGACAACGTTCTCACCGTCGTCGTCGACTATCACGGCCACGACCAGGCCTCCACGGCACGGGGCATCAACAACCCCCGCGGCATCCTCGGCGCGCAGCTTGAGCCCGGCCGCACTCGCACGTCCACGGGCTTCAAGCAGTGGAAGCTCGCAGGCGCAGCCGGCGGTGAGGCCAACATCGACCCCGTACGGGGGCCCATGAACGAGGGAGGTCTGCATCCCGAGCGTCTCGGCTGGCATCTCCCAGGTTTCGCCCCCTCTGGGTCGTCTTGGGCGTCAAAGTCCCCTCTCGACGGACTCTCCAAGGCGGGTATCCAGTTCTACACCACCACATTCACCCTCAACATCGACTCGGATCTCGACGCACCGCTCGGCTTTGAGTTCTCCGCCCCCGCGGGTACGACAGCCCGCGTCATGTTCTGGATCAACGGTTACCAGTACGGCAAGTACGTCCCGCACATCGGCCCGCAGACGCGCTTCCCCGTACCGCCGGGCGTGCTCAACAACCGCGGCCGCAACACCATCGCGGTCAGCCTCTGGGCGCAGACGGATGACGGTGCCAAGCTGGATGGTCTGAAATTGGTGCGCTACGGACAATACCAGACGGACTTCAGATTCAACCGCGACTGGAGCTACCTCCAGCCTGGCTGGACAGATCGGCAGGAGTATGCTTGATCGAAGCATGGGAGAATACGTGGCCGTCAGCGGCACCGTGGGTGAAAATACATCTAGTGATACGTTCTCTTTTCAAATGTCAAACATTCCTGACCTCTACTTTTGCCTGACATGCTGAAGCATCCTCGCCCACTGCAAAGCGTGTAACCGATCCGTTTCCGCCTCTCTAGGCTTGGACTCTTCCTCAAACTTTTCACTCCGCCTCATGTGCTCGTTCACCAGTAGCTCCATGGCTTCGTGGTTGCCGAGAGCGGCGACCTTGGTCAGCCATTCAACGTATTTGGGATGCTCAGGCTGCAGCTTGGCCAAGCAAAGGTACCCAACATGGAACTGGTGAGATATGATCTTTGCAAACGACTTCGCGGCGTCTTCCTTCAGGCCCAGCCGCAGCTGCGCCTCGCCCATGCCTTGGTAGCACGACGCGTACCAGTCGAAATGCACCGTGTCCAGGGCGATTTTCGCGGCCCTTTTGAAGGCGTCCAGGGCTAGGTAGTCGTCGTTCTTGGTGTGTCGGTTCAGGTGGATCAAGCCCTCTATGACGACGGCGTTGGCGTCGCGGCCGGCCTTGATGAGGGCGGCGATGCGCTCCCGCATCTTGCTCCAGGGCGGAGCGTTGTAGCTGAAGTAACTCGTCTTTTGGGCTTCGGTGAAGAGCAGATGCCTGGCGAGGGACAGGGCCGAGGCGTCGTAGCCCATGCCCGAGGCCGTGTTGAGGAGATGGAAGAGAAGATGGGTCTCTGCCTTGTCCATGTACGGAAACGTGCCGACGAAGACGGCCGTGTCGTGGACGGCGACGGGTGATGCTTTTGTGTCTGTGTTGGGTTTTCTTCTTGTAAGCGGGTTCCCAAAACAAAATTCATCCGACTCTCGAAGGCGTCTATAAAAAGGGGGGAAGGCTTTGTTTACCCCAAATGAACTGCTCTTCCCAGTACGGGTATCTCCGCCGCTGGCTGAGAGCCTTTATGTATTCGCTGTAGATGTGGTAGGCCTCCTCCGGGGTCGTGTGTTGGATTTTCTTCTGCTTGTGTCTCGCCTTGAAACTGGCGAATGAGCGTCTGGGGATTTCGACATCCCGCATGCTCCCTCTCTCTTTGGGCACTGGTTTGAAGGGCTTCTTACTGGCTGATCTCCTGCCCGCTGCGGCGGCGGCAGCGGCAGCGGCAGCGGCAGCGGCAGGCGCCAACGGGGACGGGGACGGGGACGGAGTCCCGGCGAGGGTTGTGGCGGCCAGGCGCCGCGCGTGCCGGGCGGGAAGTGTTGCGAGGCGGAACATGATATCTGAGACCGATTCGAGGGTGATGGGATGAGTGTCTGCTTAGTGCTCCATCGGGTCGGGCTGAGGTTGCCGAGGAGGTGAGGCCGGTAGAATGGACAGACCGATCGATTGCGATAGAATGAGATTGCGAGATCTAAGTGCCCAGAATTGTCATACGACAGACTTTAGTGTCAGTTCAGCGGTTGATTTCGGCTAGGAGCTCTCTATTCAAGGTCGCGCATTCAACGTGCTGAGATGAAGCTAGGAGCAATGAGGTTCGTGATGAGTGAAGTGGGTCTGACCTAATCAGCCCAATCATATAACGTTTCGTTGACGGCAATCCCCACTTCGGAAAAAAAGTTGCGACTGCACCTCTCTTCTCTCGTCACCTTGTAGTTCTTCTCACTCACCAACGTCTCACAACCAACGCATCGCCAGACAATTCGATCGCGCCAATTTTGCAGGGCCTAACTTCAACATCTACGTACTGTGGGGTTACTCATACAAATTCAGCCCGCGCGAATCACTCGAAACCTAATTCGCCACCCCGTCTGCGGGAAAGCAACTTAACCTATCCTAGTCTCAAACTTCACAATGGTCACTACCCGGAATATGATGCGCTCCGGAGGCGTCGAAACTCCAGACGAGAACGTCACGCCCAAGAAGCTTCCCGTCCGCTCAAAGGACGGCAAGGGTACTCCCAAATCTACATCAAAAGCCACTCCCAGGAAGGGATCCAACAAGAAGGATGAGAGCAGCCGGCCGCCGTCGTCAAAAAAGAAGTCGACCCTCGCGGTGGAACGGAAAGCGGACTCGACGCCGTCGAAGAGCAACGAGGCCCAGGACCAGACCGTGATCACGGGGCCCGAGCAGCCGGCGCCGGAAGTGGAGGACAAGATCATCCACGACTCGGAGGCGTCGCCGGCGGAGTCACCAGAGGCCGAAGATGTGGAGGAAGAAAAGGCACCAGCTGCTGCTGAGCCCGCCGACGATTCAGACTCTGACGAAGCTCCCGAGGCTGTTTCGACGTCCAAGGCTGCTGCGCAGGTCAAGAAGTCGGCACAAGCCGCCAACAAAGCCATCCAAGAGTATGTCTCATTGTATTGTGTCGACGACTCACAACTGACCCTATCACAGACAAGCCGCCGCCAAGAAGCGCAAGCGCCAGGAGCTCAATGCTCGTCTCCAGGAGCAGGCCGCCAGTCGCAAGGCTCAGAAGACCGCGGCGGCTGAGGAGGCCAAGGGCGACGAAGAGGAGGAGGAGGAGCAGGAGAAGCCGTCGGCAATGCAAGTCAAGCCTGGGCGCCGGACAAAGTTTGACGTTCCGGATGAGCTCCCGGCCGAGTTCCTCGAGTCCGACGACGAAGACGAGGGAGAGGGCGTCGAGCGCAAGCCCCGCAAGATCCGCAAGTTGCAGGCTGTGGAGGCACAGCTCAAGCGCGAGAGCCGCGGCCCCAAGGACGAGGTCGTGGGTTCGACCGTGTTCCGTGTCATCAAGAAGCAGGACGAGAGGCTGGCGCCCAAGGCGCAGAAGCAATCGGTCAACGCGAAGAAGGCGCTGTTGGCGCGCGGCAGGGCGCCTGTGAAGCCGCGTAAGGGGTTCTTTGTCTAAGTACGAATACGAAAAATACGGTGTATAATGGATGATGGAGTGTTTTTGATTCACCAGGGAAGGCGATTAATGCCATAAAAGTTTGGATTTGAGGGCTCAAGCGAGGCGATAAGTTCTGCTAATGAAAAAAATGCAACAGGCTGTTTTTTGCCATCTTGTCGTTTGCACCGTCTAATCAACTTTTCGCAAAGGTTCAGGTCCCTCCTCGCTCCAAGGGCCTTTGTTTGAAAGCCGTTAAAATGCTTCGAGATCCATCCCATCGGTTGCCGGCGCCGCAAAGCTTAGCACGGATCGGACCCACGAACATCATGGTCTTTTTCATCGCGACCCACCTGCAGCCGGGGTACTAACTTAGTCTCGCAGGATGCTGCGCGAGGCGACACCTCATTGGGAGACTCGGATGGGGTTGCCATGTGCTATCATAGCGGACAGCGATGGCGCCATCGCATGATCGCATTACCCAACCGTCGTCGCGGATGTTGGCCAAATCGGGAAACGAGCTTCGCTGCCGGATTGTGCGAATCACTCGCTGTTCGTTATCGATAGGGCCGGTGACCTTTTTTTTCTTCATACTCCGCGGCGGGTCAGGCATGATATAAGAGGGGACAGATCACGATTCTTTCGACTTGATCCTGTGCTACGTACTGAGCGTCTCAACGACTGACAGAAGACTGGTCTTCAGTCCCAAGATGGCCTCACTCACAGAAAAGTCGCCGGCCGTGGCTGACAGCCCTGCTGTGGCCGACGAAGACAACCGTGAGTCGACTCGCGAGGGTCCCTGGATTCGCTTCATGACTGCACTGCGATGGTACTCTCCCGATATGCCCAGCGAGGAAAAGGCCCTCGTCTTGCGACTAGACCTGTTGATTCTTATCTTTGGCTGCCTGTGCTTCTTCACAAAGTACCTGGACCAGTCGTCCATCACCAACGCCTACGTCAGGTACGTGGACCACCTTTCTCTGCACTTCTCAAAAGCTAACCAAGAACCAGCGGCATGAAAGAGGATCTCAACCTCGTGGGCAACGAGCTCAACTACATGACTATCGTCTTTTGGTCCTCGTACTGCACCTCCATGATCCCCGCGTGCTACTACTTGACCCGCTACCCCATCAACATCGTCCTCCCAATCCTCGAGATCGGCTGGGGCCTGTCCACGTTCGGCCTCGCCTGGGCACAGAACGTCCAGACAGTCTACGCCATGCGCTTCTTCACGGGCCTCTTCGAGTCGTCCTCCTTCACCGGCATCATCTACGTCATCGGGAGCTGGCTCAAGCCCTCAGAGATCGGGAGGCGCGTCGCCATCTTCTACATCGCCGCGCCGCTGGGGACCATGTTCGCGGGCTACCTCCAGGCCGCCGCCTACACGAGCCTGCACGGCGTCCATGGCCTCGCCGGCTGGCGCTGGCTCTTTGTCGTCGACGCCGTCATTACCATCCCCATCGCCCTCGTCGGCTTCTTCGTCTTCCCCGACGTGCCCTCCCGCTCGAAGCCGAGGCTGCTGCCCGCGCACCTGCACGCCCTCGCGCAGAAGCGTCTCGAGGGCCTGACGGCGCCGTCGCAGCTGAGGGTGTCCCGGGACATCTTCCGGCGGGTCTTTGGGCGCTGGCACTGGTACCTGTTTGTCGCGCAGTGGACTATCATGAACGAGAACCTGCAGCCCAGCGGTTCCCCCTTTTCGCTATACCTAAAGGCCTTTCCAGAGACGTACTCGGTCACTCGGATCAACACACTGCCGACGGTAGCAACGGCCATATCCATCGTCTGCGCCTTTGCGGCTGGAGCACTCGCAGACCGCACAGGCTGGTTCGCGGGACTCACCGTCGTCGCGACGGTACCGGCGTTGGTCGGCGTCGTCATGTTGGTGGCGTGGAACGTCGGTGAAGGTGGACGCCTGGCCGCCTTCATGCTCAACGGCTTCGAAGGCGCGGTCCCTTCGCTGACCATGGCGTGGGCGACGGTCACGATGGCGGGAGACGCGGAGGAGCGCGCGGTCGTCACGGCGTCTATGAACGCCATCGGGCAGGCCATCGTCGCCTGGGCGCAGCTGCTGCAGTTCCCTGCGGTCGAGGCGCCGTACTTCCGCCGCGGTTTCAGAAGCGTGGTGGCCACGATGTTGGTGCAGTTTTTTCTCACCGGAGCGATTTGGTACATGGTGAGGAGGAATCGGAGCAAGGGCCAGTGGAGGGACAGTGCTGAGGATGAGGGCCACGTCGTGGCCGAGGAGATCATTGGGGGCGTTGGCAGGAAAGAATAGGAGCAGGGCTGAGGTCCACAGTCACGGCGGGTATGGGCAGATCCTGTAAGAGCACAACATGATGAGCCATTTGTTAGTGTGCCCAAGAAGTGGCACTCTGGAGTCAACTGTTTTGGACGAGCGATGATATCCGCTGCTATTGCCTTAGGGCGTCGGAGGCATCAGATCGTACATTCGGGCTATACAAAGGGAGTTAGGATGAATAGGACTATCCTGATTTCGCACAATTCGAAATGTTTTCTCGCCCCACGCTTCATCTCCTGCGCATTCGTTACCATCCCTCGACGTCCTAGACTGCTGTGTTTTTCCGAGCCTCTGCCCTGCCTCCCTTGTCAAGTTTGGTCCTCACCGTGCTTCCTGTTGCGTCTGCGATCTTCCATCTTCACTGTTGATAGCATCTGAAAGCGAAACCACTCCATGCAGCTTCCGCGGGAAACTTTTCGCAGTGACTACTGGGAGATGACATTGCATTGATGTGCGCCTCTTCTCGGTCAAGTCTCGTCGTGACAAACGAGCCGCTTGCTGGCAACTCCTTACACTAATCAAAACCCCAAATTTGACTGAGGGGATAGACACACGCATCCACGGCTTCGCTTTCACTAATCGAATCCTCAAAAGATTCGCGATTCTGTTCTTCGGCTCGCGGCTCTGATCTATGACTAATAAAGGCTCCCGAGGCAAATTCAACTCCGACTGTTCGATGGATGATAGCACCAATATGGCGACGACGCCGCACATCACAGCGACAGGAGCGATGAGGTTTTTGATATCCAAGGAGACAGGGTTGGATTTCAGATGAGAGTGAGGCCCTTTCCTTGGGTTTCATCGCGCGTCACTTGTCCTTTAGTGAGATGAGATCTTCAACCTCTCATGGAACGACTTCATCGAGATTCAGTTCATCTCAAAATTCTCACAACAGAAACAAAGCCGTTCATTTGCCACTAGCCCAGGCAAGTCCCAAACGGGTTCACCTCGTCTTCTCGCCACGCTCTTGCCCGATTGTGCAACCATTGTCACAGAAGGCCCAAATGTTCGGTAAACTCATCGACGACCATCGCTCACACTAAAAAGAAGACGTCTAAACGAGTGTATAATTGAACCCAACCCGATTTGAACGGATAACCTTTCGATGCAATCGTGAATAACCGCTGGAGTCGAACGCGCTACCGTTGCGCCATGAGTCCCGGTGTTGTTGTGAAATGATCAAAGTGAGGAGACTGAGAATGAAGCCGAGATTGTGCGTGTAAACGGTGAAACGCGATTGGCCAAAAAATGCAGATCCACTTGAACATCCATTAAGCTTGCGGCAGTGCTGCACCACCGCCAACATGACGCCCAGAGCGGAGCATTCGTGCGGTGGGCTGGAAACGAATGCCCCAGCAAGAACCAAGAAAACCGCGCTAGACTTGCCTCGTCATACGAGCCAAGCGCGCCTTCCCCGGGAGATGCCCGATCCCTCACGACTATCGGGAGCCTGTGGTGGTCGGCACGTCGGAGAACTGCAATCGGGGAGCCGAAAGCGGCACACCTTGTCACTGTGTCAACCTGGTGGAGACGGTCGCTGCGGCAGGGCGGGGATTTGTTGCAACAGGAGCGCTCTCGCCGGTGGAACGCTCGTCTTAAAGCGTCTGATATAATCCCCCAACCCCTCCAAGAATCAATCGTCGGCCCCCGTTTTGTCTTCTTTTCTCTCGTGCATACGGTGTGGTGACATCGTCTTCCGGCTGTCTACCTGGACTTCAAGTGAGCACAGACGTCTGAAACAAATCCGTACGTGTATCCGTCCCATGTAGGAATGGACATCGTAGCTTTGAGCTTTTCGATAGGAGTAATCGCCACTCGTAGCGGTGTGCCTCTGTGAGTCTGATCTTGACAAGTTTGACAGAACGGTCTGCTGGCTATTAGGAACACGACTGACCTGAGATGGCGGATCTCCAGAGTGCGCGAGAGATGAGTCATCGATGCAGTCGTCAAGTGACCGGTCGATTGACCGCAGACGACACCTACCCCGCCCTCGCCGTAATCAAGGACGAGATCGCCAATGGGCCAGCGGAAGCGTGTCATGGCAGAACCTCGGCGAACGGCTGGGCCGGGGATTGGGATATGTCGTCTTGGGGATGTTTGAAAAATAGTCTGAAACAATCATTGGGGACGAGATCAAGATCCAACGCTGGGCTGCATGGGCCCCAGCGCCAGACCTCAATTTGGAATGAAGGTCTTGTTTCCATGGGCAATCCAAACTTCGAAGTTGGATTCGTCCGCGATGTCTTTCCAGTCGCCATCGTAGAGACACGTTGCACCAGTGCAACTCCAAAAGACAGCACCTTCGTGCGTCGTTCTGACGAGCAGGAGGTACACCTGCTCGGATTCGGGGTCCCAAGTGCCGAATTGCTCGCTCCCGGTGCTTTGTCGACGTTCGATCTTCATGCCATGTCCCGGTGTGAGACTGAAGAAGCGGCTTCGAGACGTTTTCCGGCTGGACCAAAGGACCGCGTCAGCTCTTGTCTGCCGCTGCAGGTTATATTGGACGCCGCCGTCATTATGGGTAGAGTCGACACATGTGCGGTCACTCGGCTTTTCCGACCAAGCGTGACCGAAAAGGTGTGCGGAGTAGAGTCAGCTCACGACCTCTGCCAACGATCGGTCGAGCCACTTCGTCCCAACCGCACACTAACTATCTAGGAGGCTTTGCGGGCTGAGCCTTACCGGATCCGACTTGTTGATTAATCGACGCAGCATTGAGAGCTGCTGATTTCTTGTTTGATCGACGCATGTTCGGAGGGCAGCGATACACTTCAGACTGGCTCAACGACACAGAGCATACAGGGGATCCCGTTTTAACTAGTCCTAATGCAAGCAAGGTTGCGAATTGGTGAAGAGGGAGAGGTGCGCTTCAAAACGAAGACGCTAGTCGGTACAGCGAGCTTCCAGAACGGTGTCCCAAAGCTCTTTGTGTGCGATTTTGATGAGGATCGTCGTCACCACTGCACGCCACATAGACAAACGGAAGAAATAGTCGACTTGAACAGGTGGACGACAGCCACATTCGACGTCGGGGGACGGGCACTTTTCTCCAGCCACATTCAGCGTCAACGTCGAAGGGGCATCGCGTGAGCTGATGAGGCCTCTGAAAGTTTGATGAGACGACCTCAGATGTACCGGCATCTTCGCGGTAGTGTGATTGACACTGAGCAGAATTTCCAATACCACGGTCGGGGAGACCTGGACTGGGTAAAATGTAGGACGGCTATTTATGGTGTCGATTCAGAAAAGGCCGATGATGTGCCGCAAGCATGATGGTATTCCGCGCGGCGCAATATCGCATGCCCGGTATTTCGAACTCGACGATAATGCGATCTGTATCGTCTGATGTATACGTTGAGACGTTCCCAGCCCGACCCGGGAATTGTTCGCGAAGCTTGTTCGGGGCTTGCAGCGCGGACACGAGCCGTGGTAAATGGTGAGACACTTCTGTATCTTGGCTTGTTCCCGAGACATGGTAACCCAGGCTCCAGTTTTTCCATCATCTGTTCCTCGCATCATCGTTAGCTTCAGTCAAAACTCTGACAGACGGACGGTTCGAATGACGGACGTACTGTGCCATGGTGAAATTCTGCCCGACAGCAGGCGCATAATCGGCGAGAGGGTGGCTGAACATGGGTGGCAAAAGGCACCAGAAGTCGGCGAGATGCGCGAAAAGAGTTGTTCGAGTCGGTTCTCAAGCTCGCCAAAATTTCCTCCAACAGCCTCCAATGTAGCTTTTGAACCGTCGTTGAAATGTCTGATGCCCCTCTCTTTCGTCTCGTGTTGGATCGCACACATCTCTGTGACTGCGATGTACACTGCAGAAAGTGCGCATTGCCGTAACGCTAATCACCACCGAAAGGGTCCGTACCACGACGTTCTCGATTTGCAGTGGTACAGCACACCATCAGCAGCGTCGAATCTGGAGCTGCCCCGTTATACGATTAGGCATGGCATTGTAGCCGGAGGACTGGAACGTCCTCACACCTCACCTCGACGCCTTGAACCGCTAAGCGCCGTTTCCCGTGTCGACGAGAATTGACGATGGGAGACGGCCAATCCTACCCAAGTCTCTTTGTCTGCTCGGTCAGGACGGTTTGTTCAAATCAGCCGCACGTGGCAAAGCTGATACTACTGGACAAAGTCGACGAAGTTGACAAAGTGAAGATTTGACCGGCGCGGATCGTTCTCAGAGTCAGCAATCACATCGCCAAAAGGGCTGGGTATTTCTTGAGTTCCTCGCGAGAGCCAGGTACGTGGGCACTTGGTGGCACTAGCGGGACGGCCCTGTCTGACGAAGGCGAACGCCAGGCTGTTCCAACGACTCTGTCTCTACCGTTTGGAGGGCTTTTCATCATCGTGCGTTAGAAACACTGTTGAGCGCAAGAACGCACGTCAGTGGACCGACGAGAGGGTCTTCTCTGCACGCCTTGACGGTAGGCTGATTTCGGCGCTCCAAGCAACCCAGGCAGCACACTCGGCCGGTGCGTGGGAACCAGGGCCTAGCACAAGGATTCCGATGCGCTCATGTGGTGTCAGGGGCGCCGAGACCCGTCCGGATAGCTGGCACAACAGGGAAAAAGATGAACCCACCATCCACCCTCACTGTCCATTGGTGATGGTGAAAAAGAAAGCAAGCTTAACAAGTACCGACAACAGGCCGCGACAGCCCTCATTCTAATCGGTCGTTGTACTAGATCGGGCTGGGTGTCCGCATCGCCAAACAGTTTGGGGCGAACCATAGCTGATATTTGATGTTGTGACGTTTGCGCGCTTCTATGGTCTGCAGATTTCGACGACGCTTGATGATTGACTCAACGCGTTCAAGGCTCCGAGCTTTGACCACTGGCAAGCAGAGCCATCGGAGCTGGCCGTCATCACACATGCTGGAGTGAGGAATGCGAGACGCATGACAAGGGTTGGCAGTGTGTCGACCAATCCATCTAGGCCGTTCCAACGAGACGATACTCCCAGGGTAACCTTTGGTGTTCAAGCTCAAGTTCGGCGACGGCCACGACGTCTCGTCTAGAACGAGTTCCGATCTGGCCGCGTTTGTGCTTCGAACCAAAGTGCAGGAATTGCCTTCCTTTTGCAGCCGGAAAAGTTCTGCCAGGAGAAGCCATCGGTTGGAAGTGAAAGTGATAGTGATGGGACATGAACCCCTGTTCTCCAATGAGTAACTCAAAAGAGGGCCTCCCCGGTAATATTCAGCACGCAGGACTGGGCCCGTCCTCAAGAATTGTCTCGTCTCAAGTATTGCCGCCAGAGGCAGCTTTGTGTAGTCACACTACCGGAGAAACACCTATAGCAAACGTTGACGACGTCAAATGCCAAAGAAGAGTCACTGAAATACATAGTAGACCGGATTGATATCCGTGCGGGTGCCTCTCTTGCGCGTTGCAAAAGAACATCTCACATGATTCGGGTCGGCGCTCTAGAGCCCCACGGCGACCCACTGGGTGATCGCAGCAGGTTGAGTCCGGGCAAGGCGGCGACCCTCGTCGACGGGGAATTTGATGCACATATCCGTCCCCACGAGCTAATTAAGCATCCCCTTTTTTGTGCGTCGGTCCAGCCACGGTAAACGGTCTTGCACGTCGAACTCGATACGAATGTAGGAACCGTCTTTGCAGACGTGAGAGCTTCAACATCAAGTAATAATCCGGTGTCTGCGTTGCCAGCGGGCGTCGCTGACGTCCGAAGGCTCGTGTTGTCGAGCTTACGGAAAAGCACCTGTCTGGAAGCCAGAAATCCGATGACGATCCGAGCTCCCACCTCAACTAAGGAGCGTCATGTTCAATCAAGATGCGAGGCACTGCTGAGGAGGATCCGCTTATGGTGACGATGCATCCTTCGACACACGGCAGAACCTTGAAATCAAAGGTGGAAGCAAAGTTGACTCTGCTGGTCTAGCGTTACTGGTGCAGCAATGTCTTCTGGAAGCAGCCAGATCCCCGGCTGGCGGCGTGATTGGGAAAGTGTACCATCAACGACTACTCATGGGTCTTCGCTTATTGGGTGCATGTCGTTTTCCTTCGCCCAGATAATTTGGCGGCTTGGGATCTCGATTCGTCCGTTGTATCGTCTGGAACTCCCAATGTGCGATGTGTGTCGTTCATACATGGTCGTCAGTTTCGCACGCTGTCCCACTCCGGAAACAGTGCCGTGGGAGACGGATGGACGGGTGGAAGATGATCGACCCGCCCCGTACGCCTCGCCTCCCGGTGTCTAATTGAGGGGCTGCTCGCGTCTGTCGCGGATATTGATATCGGACTTTCGGAAGAAGGCGATGCCTTAATACCTTTTTGGAACCTGATGACTCTGCCTCTGCAATTCATTAACGGCGGGGTCTATCCGTTGAATCGTGGGTAGCTCGAGAGACGGGCGCCTCATTTCGACCGTCCCCAAATCTCGGATAGGTGTTGGCGGGAGGAATGAGATTTTGGTCGGCCACGCTACCGGTGAAGGTTTGCGCTTGGTCAAAACCGTCCAGGGGTCTCACCCGATTGCTTCTCGATTCTTCAGTGGCATTTTTGGCTTTCAGGCCCTTCCTTACCACGTGCTGCGACTTGCGAAGGACGGCCGTGAACACTCGAAGTTTGTTCGTTTCCTGGTTATTGTGCCACTTAGGTGGCCTGCAGGAAGACCAAAAAGTTCCAGTGGCGCTGGAAACTAGATAAATCGGCTCGCTATCTCGCGGCAACAAAGAGATTTCTCCAGGCTGCCCATGTCTGGGCTGGGTTGTGAAGTTGTAGGGGTCATATGGCGCCCAGGAGCGTTAGCAAACACAGCAAACTTGTTGGTCGCTCATCCGCTTTGAGATGGTGTCTTTGCGCATTGATAGCTGGATCTTGAGGATGGCGGCTGTTCAGCCAGGGATGATACCGCGAGGAGGGATCGGAAGACCCAATGGAATCTGAGGATTCCTCAGACGATTACGAACGAGGATGATCGTAGTGGTGTGTTGATTGCACAACGGTATGCAGTGCTGCAGCGGTTCCTGAGTTGCCTAGGTTGTGGGTGTTCTGCGCAGAGAGCTGCTTTGGGCCAGATGTTGGCGTTCCAAGATTGGGGCTGGTCAGTGCAGACATGTCCGCGTGGTCTTGTAGAAGACTAGCGATTGGCAATAGTTGTTTGGGGTCAACGCGCAAGCAGAGGCAAACTTTTCTAGCACCTCTGGTCGGGTTCTGGATAATAATACTGCGTAGCGTTGTAATGGTTGTAATGCGGTAGGAAGCTTTGCGTTGTGCGACAGACCTGAATGAGGGTGCACAAGATGGAGGGGGGTTCCATATTCAGCGACCGAGTGCGGATGAGGAGAAGAGGGGGCTATGATGTGTCCGGCGTCGATGGAGATGAACGGCGATCCAACCCATTGCGTCCGGCAGGATGGAATTTGTGAAGATGGCGGGGGCGGCAGCGGCAGGGAGAGGAAAGAAAGCCCGGGCTTTCAATTCCAATAGCGCCAGGGTCCAAGCGGGAAAGCACGAGAGAATATGTAATAAACCCAGGCGGCCGTTTCCTTCCTCGGGGTTCAGGGAAGGAAGTTGCGACTGGGGCTCGCTAGCGTGGGTAATGGCGGGGGCAGCAGCAGCTCGTCAGGGAAGAAGCCAGGTCTCGCTGCGACTGGCTCCGTAGAAATTCCAGCCTGCCATCCGGTGGTCCAGAGCCCTGGCCGGTGGAGGTGAACTGAGTCGCAAGTACATGATCACACGCAGCAAGTCAAGTAGCAAAAGGAGGTACCTGATAGGATGACTTGCAAGCAACCTGGTCAGGTACCGCCGTAAGGTAAGTTGCCTTACTCGGTGTATCGGCCATGTACTCTCGCAAGTGGACCTCAGCGCAGCAACCGTACCTCAGTTTGCTCGACTTTGGATTGACGGGCCATGGTAGCTAGGCGCGAGAGAGCGTTGGCTTTGCGGCGTTGAGACGCTGGATGCTATGTGTGTCGGTGTGAATACTGTCGACTGTTATGAAAAGTCGCGGGGGAAGCCCTCCGAGAAGTCATCAAGCAACGACTTAGACCACCTCGAATCATACTCGTTGCCGCATCGCTTGAGGCCCTGCGTTGTCTGCGTACCTACGTACGCCACCTCACCTGCGAGAGGGGCAAATCATGAGTTCGTGATGATCATCCAATTCCTGATGCAATGTACAGTTCACAGAATAACAGGGGGACCCGCGCAGGTTGTGCAAGGTGCACATTAACAGAGATGAAGCGAGACCAGGGGTACCGAATTGGAGTGCACTCGAGCCAGGGTGTCACTGGTAGAGACTATGGAGCGCGGTTCCCTCGCCAAACTCTTGGGTTGACACGGTCGATAGCCAGGAAAAAATACTGACTTGACATGCCGCAGCGAGAGGGGAGAAATTCACAGAGGCTGATGAGGGAGGCGAAAACCACATTTTCAAGCAGCTCATGCAGACGAGCATACCGGGCACAAAACGGACAGAGACATGTGGGATGCGGAAAACGGGAAACGGGAAACAGAGCAGTGACACAGGCCTCTTGTTGAAGATGATGACGGTACGTAGACGAAGTTACCTAGGTGCAAGGGCCTGATCAGCAACCACGGTACGGTAAGTTCTACGGTACAGTAAGCTAATTAATAATGCTTCATGCTATTTTGGGTTATTTTTTTGCTTAGTTAAGCGCCTATATAGGGCTATAGTAAGGATATCTAATTTATATAAAAAAATGATATACGTTTTGCACGCACGGGCTATACCCTAATAAAAACTATAACTAAGCGCGAGTTTCCTATATAAATTTTATAGTAACTTCGCTTTTTCTTATGGGGTTGGTTAGGCGACCCTATAAGCATTACTATATGGTACAGTATATCGCACTTGCATAACCCAGGTGGGCCCTGCTAGAAGTCACCCTCTTACTGTAGAACTTACCGTACCGTGGTTGCTGATCAGGCCCCAAATCCAATAAGAAAAGTGCTAGGTTAAGCCCCAGTTTTCCTGCGTATTGTCTGCTTTCTGAATGACTGTTATTGCGAAAGAGCCACAGACCTTGTCGCCAACACATTTTATGATCTCCTTCATTACTGTAGGCGATAGGAGGGCAGAGGGGATTACTGATTATTTGGCACAAGATTGTAAGCGGCTTAACCATTAAATCGCTAAAACAGTGAAATCCGCCTTGTTTTAGGGCTGTTGTCCAATCCAGCTTCTTATACGGACTTGGCCGCGGTAAGAGCCTTTCGCTAGCCTCGTCAAGTTCCCACGCCCGACACCTCCTTTTATTCTCCGCGACGGAGAACTCTCGTGGTGGATTCGGATTATACTGGACCGATCATCTCCCTTGGTTCCACACCCCGTAGGAACGATAAGGATGCAGATTACAGAGTACACGAAAGACGACAACTCATTGCTCAGAAAGGACTCAAGCTCCATCGTATCTCGTCCCAAAAAGTCTGACCTTGGACGCAAAACCACCCTGCGCCGCGCAAGCAACAAAGCCGTCGTCCTCACGAACGCGGTCTGAGCTGCTGGCGGTTTGTCGGTGTCCTGAATTGCACACCACTAGCTACCTGTTTCGGCCGTGACTGTGCTCAGTGCTAAGCAAACACTCATCCAGCATCCATCACCCGCCATCCACGCCCGAACTCCCGAATCCCAACATCCTGAGCCCAGTGAGCTTGGGTTTGGCCGCCGTTCTAGAAGGGCCACCGGGGCACGTACCACCTCCTCAGATACGGCGTCAATCCTTTCTGGCCCAGGTGACTGGTGGCGTGGTATTCATAGCCAGATGGCGGGTAGAATAGGAGAGAGATAGAGAGAAGAATGGCCACGACCGAAATATGTCGATGACTCTGCCTGTCTTGACGTACTTGTCCTTACCTTCGTCTCGAACTGGGTCATTTCAACATGCCTTGGCTGATGAAACTCGGGCGTACAGCAGGTTGAGGAACCCTCCCGTCTGCATGTCCAACCACGCTAGGCAACGTTCCTATATATCAAAGGTGCCTCTTTCGTTGACACAGTGTTTCTGCATTGTACCTGTCTTTGCAGCACTGGAGGAGCAGGAACAGGAGCAGCAGGAGGAGCAACAGACCCGGGCAGGGCACTTATCCAGGCACCTACCAGGCTACCAGGTTCAGCCGAACAAGGAAAAGGGAAAACGTGCAATGGTAAGGAAGGTACAGAGGAAGGTACCTGCCAGCCAGCGTACCTGCCTCAGTGAGGCAGCCCCACCCCTGGCTGCTGGCTCTTTCCCTTTCACTCCATCCCCTCCTCTCCTCCTTCCCTTCCCATGCACCACGGTGCCCCTTCCCTTTCCCAAGTCCCACATCCACGTCCCACTGCTAGGCCCGTCTTCCCACTCCCCGTCAACCCCGTCCTGTCGACCTGACCTGTCCTGGGAAAGGGCCTCTCTTTGCCTCTGCGATTGCTCTATATACTTCGTCCCTTTCCCGTTTCTGCGCGCCTTTTGCCATACATAGTACTTTTCCCCTACCGTGCTGGCGGGCGCTCCCGAGAGACAAACCCAGAAACCACGACTGCTCCTCTTCTTTGTCGACCTTGATACTCGGTTTGGAAACCCGTTTTTTCCCCATTGCGGCCGATTTCCAGTTCCCGTCAACGGCGCACTTCTTACAACACGACCGCTGCTGCCACGGCTAAGCCCTTCAGAGTCTGACTCTCTTCTGGCCACTTATTTCGACTAACACTGGACGGACAAACACCACTTACGACCGCGACACGACGCATCATTCGTACCGTACGCGACAACGAGGTCAAGCCGCAAGGAAGAGGGAATCGAGGAAAGCAAGAATTTAAGGAGAGAGACGCTGGACACTATCGCTGCTGACCAGTCTGCCTTTCTACACCAACCATCTTCGGAAACCTGGAAACTTGCCCGCACCCGCAGCGCTGCTTCTTCAGGCTGAACTCTCGATTGACTTTCGGCTGTTCTCTCGACTGCACCGTTTTTGTCAACCACCTTCATCACCCTGCAATCATGCGCATTCACTCTGCATTCCTTTCGGCCCAGCATTGTTGATACAAACATTTGAAACACCCTGCTAGGCGTCCCAGTCCCAGGTCCTTGTGTGACACCCGCCCCAGCCACGCACCCGGGGCCGACCTGTTTTCTTTGCGCTTTGCAGACACTACGCAGCACTCTTCTTACCTACCTAAAGTGCCTACCTACCTGCCTTACCAGTCACGCGGGTGGACCCAGACCATCTATACCGGCCGCTCTTCTGATACCACCTTCCGTTCTTAAAATATACTTCCCGCCCAGCCCTCTCTTTCACGCCAATCCGACCTGCTCCACGATTCGACGATTCGCACAACCCCCGATTCGAACCCACCTGCGAACTGCACCTTGCCCACACCATAATTCGCCTGCCGACTCATCTCTCCGCTGCCGCCGCACGACATCGCCTGAACACTTGCTCAACCCTCCGGCAACTTCCCAATGTTTAGCCGGTCTCGCAAGGGATCGAAAGGGTTCGCCTTTGGAAGCTCAAGCAGTACCAAAGACAATCAACAGCTGGACTTTGGAATCGTGAGCCCCAAGGCGGTAAAGGACCCTTATCGTCCTGGAACCGCCACGACGACGAGATCTAACAACACTTGGACCGACTGGACGGATGCAGCATCTTTCCCCGAAAAGAGTACGTGGACCCCTGATTTCTTGACTTCAGACCATTCCGAGCGCAGCGAAACGTGCTTTGCGTCTCAATTGGCACAATTGACGTATCGCGTGCGCTGCGCAGATTCACCTGCCCGTGCTTTCGAGTAATTGCGCAAACTTTCCGCTGACAGCTTTCACCACAGACGTCTCAATAGCCGCAGGCCGTGGAGCCATTCACAGACCCGAAACCGCTTGCAGTTCTTCAGAAGCACACCGAAGAGGCGACAGCTACTCGTCCAGCACCATGGCACCGGGCGCAGGTAGAAACAGGAGGGAGCGCACCTTCGTGGGTAGCGAATGCGCCGTCTGCGAAGAGCCCTTGGAGCACACTTTGCGCGGCGAGCGCATTTTGCAGTTTTCCTGTTCTCACGTGTCGCACGAGGCATGCTTTTATGAGTTCATTCGCGAATTCGAGTCGCAGTACTGCCCCTCGTGCGATGCGCCTCTGCACCTTGACACTAGCCGGGGCGGCAATGTCTTGGATATCGGTAAGCAGTCTTTCTTCCCTGTGTCTGAGACATTGCTAAATTCTCATCTCGCCACAGAGAAAATCAGCAACCTAGTCCGATCGGTTTCATCTACCGACAACAGGTCAAATCATACCCCTACGCCCACGGCCCAAGCTTGGGAGAACCCAACGCCGACTCCGCAACGACCCACCAGCATCGAGTCGAACCAGAGGAACATGCCTAGCACCCATACCCGCGAAAGCGCGCCGAGGAGTATTGGACGCGACAGGGAAAGCAGTCAGCCGCCTGCTTCAGATCGTTACGGCCCTTCGAGACATGTGCGCAGCGACAGCGAGGCTACCGGTGTCGCCTCATCTGGTGGCTATCCTGAGACTACTCAGAGCGGCCCGCCGCGCAGGCACGATTACGATGTACAGGCGATGGAGACCACGCCGGGCAGCCCCCGCGCCATTACAAGAAATCCGATTCCCGCCCCGACGGTCACGGTACGATCCGAATTCCCGACTATCAACAGGTCTCGGACGCAGCAGACATTGACCTGTCTCATTACCGTCGAAGTACCCGACAACAAATGGCGGCCCGACCCTGAAGATTTAGGTTCCGCTCCACTCGGCCCATCCCCCGTCAACGCCAGGATCGATGAGGCATTCGCAAGACCACCATCTCCGGCCCGCAGCGCACCCCGCTTCTACCCCTACGAGTCTCGGGAGGTCCTGGAAGAGATGACAGAGACTCTGAGGAATCGGGTTGACAACTGGCATGGGCTCGACTTCAGCAGGTAGGATTTGATAAGCGATACATGTTAGCCAATGAGAATACTGACATCCACCAGATTCGGCAAATTGCGCCTTTATGGTACACTTCGCGTTGGCAAGGACAAGGCATCTTGGCAGGAGCTAGAATGTTTCTTGTTCGCTGAGATGCTGATCTGCGTGAAGGAGAAGAAGGTCCCGGTCCCGGGTCAGTGGGACGAGAATGGCATGCCTAAGAAGACCACCAAGTGCACACTGAAGGGATCGATCCTCATCAAAAAGCACCTGAACGAGGTCTCAGAAACGGGTAATAGTGAGTTCCCCTCGATTCGGCCAAGGATCCGGCGCTAATCAATCAATAGTCGATGAGAACATTCTCACGCTAAATCTTTCGGTGGCGGAGCTGCCACAGTTCCATCTCCGGTTTGAAAACCGCAATCAGCTGAAGCTCTGGCACCAAGCTCTCCTCGACTTGAACGCCGTCGAGACTTCGCCCGTCCGCAGTCCGGAGTATGACAGAGGTGACTTTTCCGAAACGGAGGAGGAAGACTGGCAACGCGGATCCCGCCCCCAAAGGGTATCCTCTGTTGCCTCGTCCTGGGGCGGACCCAAGTCTACCACTACTGCTCCGACAGAGTACACCAACTTCCAGAAGAGCCCTACCATGCCCGCATCCGTCCATGTCCCCATCGACGTGGTGGTCGTGGTACCCATTTCCGCCTCCATGCAGGGCGTCAAAATCAACCTGGTCCGCGACGCTTTGAAGTTCATGGTCAACAGTCTCGGCGAGCGCGACAGAATGGGTCTGGTCACCTTTGGCTCTGGCGGCGGTGGCGTGCCAATCGTTGGCATGACCACCAAGGCCTGGCCTGGCTGGAGCAACGTCCTCTCTTCCATCAAGCCAGTCGGCCAGAAGAGCCACCGCGCCGACGTGGTCGAAGGGGCCAATGTCGCTATGGACCTGCTTATGCAGCGCAAGCACAACAACCCTATCGCTACCATCATGCTTATCAGCGATGCATCAACCTCCGACGCAGACAGTGTTGATTTCGTCGTCTCGCGAGCCGAAGCCGCCAAGATCACCATCCACTCCTTTGGTCTGGGTATGACTCACAAGCCCGACACCATGATTGAGCTCTCAACCCGCACCAAGGCCTCCTACACCTACGTCAAGGACTGGATGATGCTTCGCGAGTGCCTTGCCGGCTGCCTCGGCTCCATGCAGACGCTCTCGCACCAGAACGTGAAGCTCAAGCTGAAGCTACCCGAAGGATCCCCAGCCAAGTTCCATAAGATATCCGGTGCCTTGCAGATTACCAAGCGAGCCACTGGTCGCGACGCTGAGGCCTCTCTCGGCGATCTTAGGTTCGGTGACAAGCGTGATGTGCTAGTGCAACTCGTCATCGTGCCGGACAACACGTCACAGGAGCAGCTTCCTCAAGACCCCTGGGACAACATCGTCTCTGGTCTGGAGGCTTTGGGCGGAGCCGTGGACAGCGACGACCAACGGATCACGTCCGTTGAGGAAGTGCCCCTCATCCAAGCAGACCTTACCTGGGGAGACATTCTGCGAGACGGCACTCTGTCGCACCTTCCTCGTCCTTCTCTGCTTGCCATTACTATGCTCCCCGCTCAGGCAAAGCGAAAGGAATCATGGGCCAATTCGCCCCCGATTCCCCCTCATCCGCACATCGTCCAGCGACGCATGGAGCTGCTGACGTCGGATATGCTTACTCGCGCCTTGACCCTCGTGTCGCGCGGCCAGCACGACCGAGCGCACACGCTACTGAACGAAACCCGTTCTATCCTGAAGGGGCTCGGAAAAGGTGGTCTTCCTCCGATTCCTCCGCCGCCCCCACCGAACAGGTCCCTCCCATCTACCCCTCAACCAGGACACGAGGGCTCGCCCTCTATTACACCCGACAGGAAGCAGTCGCCGTCCCCCACCCAGTCGGCCAACTCCTCTGCGGTCAACGGGTTGGGTCCTGCCAGCGCAATCGGCCGGAGCCGCTCGAACGACGGCCTCGGTCTCGGAGCTGGCATCGACGCCAACACCGTCGCAGCCCTCGACTCCGAGCTGGAGAGCAGCTTGGAGTGGATCAGCCACCCTGCCGTCTTCGGCCGCGACAGTCGCAAGGCTGTGCTTCAAGCCATTGGAGTCATCAGCTCCCAGCGCGCATTCACCTTCCGCACTCCGATCGAGTCGATTTGGGCTGGTCGGGTGACAGGTGTTAAGAAGCTCACGTCGAAGAGTCGTGAGTGGCGAGAGGAAGGAGGGGCCGAGGGCGGCATCATGGAGGAAGCCTAGAACAACCCTCTCCTCTCACCTTGCTTGTTTTACGGGGACAATAGACGTTTGGACCACCAAGCGGCGGCGCATCGGTTCCTTGGTACAAACATATTTTTGCGGTCGTTACCCGGCATGGCTCGTCTTTTTCAACATCATACCCCTGATCTACACTACAGCTCATTTATTTGTTTTTCGCCGATACAGCTGCTCCTGCCCATGTCTTTACCGCTCCGCAGCGCATGCTCTGCCGGAAAGATACCACATTTGTTTTTTGTTTTTCTCCTTTTGGCAACTTGTTTTTGACCTGTGCCATCTCTCAAGAGACGCCCATATCTGCGGAGACCGGCGTTCCATGTAAATTCGGTTTTGTCATGTCATTGATGCCGGAGCGAGGGAGGGGATGGCCATGTACCGGACATGGGATGGAACAGGGGCAATTTTCGGCCGAGGGAAAAGCATGCTTCTTGTACATATATGACTGGGAATGGGCGGTGCCGACGTGCGGGAGCTAAGAGCAAAAAAACTTGCTGTTGACATGCCACGACTTGCGATCTTTCTTTGTGAGATGTAATAGCTATGATATGAAGTAACCGGCCATTGAAGATCCCTGTAGCTTCCAAGTAGGCAAGCATCTGACGAGTCTCCATGGTCCGAGTCGATGTGCTTGATAATTTTCTGGTGTGGCGGTACGCTAGCTATCCATGTTTCTTAGATCTACCCCTACTGTAGAGGCCTGGATCAACTGGAGGCATCGTTGAACTGTTTTCTGCTTCGTGGCATGTCATCGAACGACTACATTTGATATCAGGCCGATGGTGACTGTCATAATCGTCGATCCACGTGCCGCTGCACAAGCGAACATCATTATACCGATTCACCGTCGCAATCCGGCGAACTGACGTCTCTCGCTCCTCAATACCGGCTGCAGGAGTCGCAGCCGCATCCATCGTCGTCTCTCCAATACCGCCTTTTCTTATTGTCCATGACATCCCACTCCCTGTGATCCCATGATGGAAACGAAGAAGAACGCCGAAAGGGCTGAAAGGACGGAGGGCAAAGGGGACAAGATGGCGGCGGGGGAGGCAGGGAAGAAGGTGAATAGAACGGACAGAACGGAGGGAAGGATGGAGGAGGCGGTGGCGGGGCAGGCAGCGGAGGAGGACTCCTAGCATCCCCATATGGGCTAGAATGAACCGGGAACGGAGAGCAGGTTTGGGGATGCACGGGATACTAGGGGTGAGAACAGCTGGGTGGCTCACTGCCAGGATAAGAGATAGCTCCGCTGGCCGGATGTGGAGGTAGCACGAGAGGATCTGGGACCGGCCGAGCCACTCGCAATCGCTGGCATTGCTCCGCCAGTGCTGAGATGATTTTGTGTTGGATCAGATTGTTCTGGTCGGGCGGATGATTTCCAAAAATATGTCGTTTCTCTCGGAGCTGACCAACTGGTCGATGATTTGCTTCTGGAGCATGATGAGGAGTGCCTGGAGAGCACCGCGTCCGATGTCTAGCCAAAACGCAACCGGAGAAGAACATCTGTCGACGTCTCCTTTTCTCGACGCGAAGGGCTCACTTACCGTCGCCTCTTTCAAACATCTCGCCGAGCTTTTGGAGGTCCTCATCGTATTGGGTCTGGATTCTGGACCCGCCTAAGTCCAACAAGCTCTGAAGCGAGTTGTTCTTGAGCGAAAGGAACCTCTTTTTGCGTTTTCCCCGCCAGTGCCTGTACTCCGCAGCTGCTGCCGAAAAGGCCGAGATGATGGCCGGCACCACGGTCATTATTTCCAATCCTGCCATTTTTGCAGGCCGGGAAAGGGGGAAGGGTCGGACGGCGATTTGATGGAGGGGGAACCACGAGGTTCAAATACCCAGCCTCTTTAAATCAGAAAGCGACTGCGGCAGAGACTAAGCATGCACGGCGTGTCCGCACGGCGCGGGCTCTTGTTGAATCGATAAGCAGATTCATGGGACGCTTCCCGGCAACGCATCTGCATGCGTTGACCGGTTGGCGCTCGCCCTGCTTCGGGAGAGGACAGGGAACATCCAAGTATAAAACAAGAGAGTCTGGCTCCGTATGCGCCGCCTGAGGAGAGTACAGTCACGCATTGCCGGGTTTTCAAGATCGACGGGACACTTTGATTTTTGGAAAAAGGGGATATGTTAATTGGGAACCCGGGGTATCGCGTGAGTCGTAGTCCCGTCTTCTAGGAAGGTGCTCACACTCCGGCCTCCGTTGCCCTCTGCGTGTGAACCCATAGATCACCGGCGCAGCCGCCTCAAAAAAGGAATCAATATGAATTGCAGACGTTATGTTACATGCGGAAAACCCTAGATTCAGAACATCTGCTCTGTAGTTGTTCTTCATTCGATGGGCGGTTATGCAGGCAGACACTGCAGTACGAGGGTTCCAGGCCGAAAGTGCAAATTCCAATTCGAAAGAAGCTACCAGCTCACCATGAGCTAGATCTCAGCAACGGATAGCACAAGTAGACCAGGAATTTGGAGGCCCCACTGACGGGATGATGACTTTCTCTGCTGCGGGAACGTCCGTTTACTCCTGGGACATCATTGGCGCGAAGGGGTGCTTTCGCCCGAACGTAGACCAAGAGCCGCCAGTGGAATGAGTGAGGCGGATGAACTAGCCGCTATCCTAGATCTAGCACGAGAAGATTTCTCAAAGATGTGTTTCTGGTGTCTCAAGAGAACCTTGTCGTTTGAGTTGGGATCGGGTTCCGGCTTTTCGAAGCACCGCTGCGCCGCCACGCCTTGATGCGGATTGCTCCCGTTTCGGTTTTATAATCTAAGACGACAGTATTCGTCGTTTTTCTAGCTTTTTTCTCTTTTCCAAAGCTGATGATCAACGTCTTTTGACATCTTACTTTGACGGCATTGTGCGCCTTTACCAAGCCTAGGGGATATAGTCATCTTGCAGTCGCGAAGTCTTCACATACGACCATACCCATTGGAAAACTCGGGATCCCGTCCGCTCTCCTTTAGATAAGCCAATGAGGGCTGGATTAGTAGTTGGGTTGGTGACAACCAGCGAATACCCGGTGTTGTATGTTTTTGTGGATTGTTTTGCCGCTGTCTTTTAGTTCATTGACCCGCCGGCTCCGCCCCGCCTTGATATCGGCTCTCAAACCCTCAACTGCCTCCACAACCTGCTTTTATATCAAACTTTAGAGAGCTGATCTAACTGTTAAGAGGGTTAATAATATTCCTTCAAGAAGCAAGGTCACTATCGGCCTCATAGATCATCTCAAACGTATCCATCTTGCAATATCACGATACACACGTACGCTTCATATTGTTACCGACGGGAAACTGACGAGAGCTGCTGGCAAGAGCAGACAAATATGAGTGAAAGTTAATCAGTCATGGCGGTGATTTTTAAAAGACTCCTTTTTATTCAGAGTCATCGCACAATTTTCAGTCCTTGGATGCAGTTTATTGCTGCTGGGTACTTACGTCAACCCAAGGCGTTCTCCCACGATGCATCAAACTCTTTGACTGGGCTCTAGTTCGTGATATCAGCTCGGTAATCTTCTGTTGCAAGCAAAATGTTCTTTTGTCATGCGCACACCTTGGCAACTCTCAGCAAACGGTAGAGTCCACCATGGTAAGCGCTATTTAGCGACGAACTATAAGTCATGCGGCGCATAGCGAGATGAAGACACCCATGACTTTAGACTGCAGGACTCAAAGCAGCTTAGGAAAGAGTCCGCAGTATTATAAATTGAACTTTGAATACCTCCAAAAGGCTTTTGTGATGCCGCTCTCTCCATGGCCCAGCCAGGTGGCGGCAGAAACGTATTCAATTTTGAACCCTGAGAAAATCAATAGACTACAAGAACAGAGAGAAGAAGGTTTGGTGAGCAGATAGTAGAGAAATAAAAAAACCAAAACTTTCAAAGCCGTGGTACCATTGCAAGCGCCAAGCAAAACAGCCAACAACAACCGGTCGACATCTTCCAATAATGCCGAAGCACCAACCAAATTCTCAGCCTCCTCGTCGGTGAGAACGGGCAAGCTTCTCAAGCCGCAAAAGGGGTATCCCATCAGGTGCCCAACAAACGCCAGAAAATCATGAGTGCGGGGTTCGCCAGTTGGGTTCTAAAATCTGATTCAAATAGGCACCTGATGGGATATAAAACCACGTCGTATGCGCGTTTGTATTCATCCCAATACAAGCACTTTTGCTTCCTCACATCTACGCCCTGCTACGTGATATAACACAATTTGAATTCTAATAAAAATAATTATTTAAGATTCTTACAGTGTTACATTATTTCTTAGTAAATGAAGGAGCAGCTTTAGAGGGTGTCCTACTAGTTTAGAGGGGTGAGCAAAAGCATCTACGTCAAAAACAACTTTACTCACAAGGTTCCATGTTGGTGGCGGAAAAGAGTTCGATGAACTTTGGTACTTCGGCACTCTACCGACCTGCGAAGAGGCGAAGCACACTTTGACCATCAGCAGAAATACAGCCCCCAGGACGTTCAGGAAATTATTCCATCGGAGATTTTTTTTTTCCCCGGACGAACAAAGTTTAACGACATTTATAAGTCATAATGATTCCCTCTCTTACGACTCGATTCCTTGTCATGTCCGACACTCACGGAGAGCGATTATGTCCTATGCCAACACCCGAAAAACCTCTCGACGTTATTATTCACTGTGGCGACCTCACAGAACATTCGAAATTGGCCAAATTTCGCGAAACCCTTGATGTTCTCCGCGAGCTGAAAGCCCCTCTCAAGCTCGTCATCGCGGGAAATCACGACTTCTCACTTGACCCAGACGCCTTCAGGGAGAAGATTCAAGAAGCCCACCGCATCAATGGAGAGCCACTCGAGCAGGACTTGATCGACAGGGAGTTCGGCCAAAGTGGCGAAGCCCGCAAATTACTAGAAGATGCCAAGAGGGAAGGTATCACATTCATTGACGAAGGCACACATCACTTCACTCTTCAAAATGGTGCTGCTTTCAAAATCTACGCAAGCCCCTACACTCAATCGAAAGAACCATGGGGCTTCACATACAGAGATACGCATGAGTTCAATATCGAACAGGGAACAGATGTTGTCATCACTCATGGCCCGCCACTCGGCATCATGGATATGTCGTCCAACAACACGCGCATAGGCTCTGAGGAATTGTTTGCAGCCGTTGCCTCGAAACAGCCTCGTATGCACTGCTTTGGTCACGTTCACCGGGGCTGGGGAGCAAAAGTCGCCACATGGCGCCCGAATATCTCTGATAAGCCCACACACTTTGGTGATATCGATCACGACAATTCAATTATTGTAGAAAGCCTTGCGGGTCTTCGAGGAAGCAAGTTCGGGTCGGAAGATGACAGGAAAGAGAGAGAGGAGAGACTGAGTATCTATGAATCCCTTGGATATTGTTCTACGAGCCATTCAGGTGGAAGTGCGAATCCTATTGGCGCTGGACAAACGTTGTTTGTGAACGCCGCGATGAAGAAAGCCAGCGACATGAGTCAGCGGCCGTGGGTTATTGAAATTGATCTACCCACTGCAGTGACAGAGAATCATGTACCCCAAATACTTCTTGGCGACAGTCAAACCGAAGTTTTCACATCGCCAGACTCAGGAAAGAGCCCGACGCTGGCGGCGAAGAGGAAAAGAGAGACTCAACTGGAGGCTAATGAGTTGAAGAGAAGACGGCTGAGTGAGTAATACCCACGGTTACGATAAATGCGGCTGTAAAAGTATGAGTATCATTCAATAGTGTTGTCGTAATCAATTCGCTTATTAGGCCGAGGGGGTGAGTCCATCCGAATCCGAAATCCGATGCGCGGCATTGCATCCCCAACGCCGGGTGGGGGATTGTGGGTCAATCCAATCCGAAGTTCTCAAGTACGTACCTTTCTGCAGGGACAAAGCGGACCAACAGCAGCCATCGACGCACCAGATAGAACTCACAGGCAGTAGGGAAGGTTGTTAATTCAGGAGAGCCGAAACGGACGGCTGGATTCCCATGTCTGCCATCTTTATTTCAGAAGATAGAGGCTCCGATCACGTTGATGTCATCGAGTAGCCTTTGCACCACCGCGGGCTGAAGTGCGTCCCATCTAGCATGACAACGCACTAGCCCTACGGTGCTAGTTCGGACGATCAAGTGTTAAATTTGTCAGGCCCACACCAACTTAATTTTGACGTAGAACGCCCAAGTGTCATCTGTGTGAGTTAGGTGACGAACAAATGTCGAGATGTCACGATGCAAATTGCGAATATTTGAGGGCAGTCTGACACGGACAAGTCTCAAAAGCACTGTATGTATTCGTGCGAAAGTTCTACGACCGCGAACCTCTCAAACAGAGCCCAACCCCAATCCATCTTGCCGCTTCTCTCACCACCACCTGCAGCGGAGCCGCGAAAAGAGGCGGCGAAGGAGATCTCCACCGGATAATTTCAGTCTCCAGCTGCTAGCTTCTCACATGCAACTTTTGGTAGCTCACAGAGGGCGTCGCTGCAGGGCGGAAGCCTAGACTCCAGAAATCGATTCACAAGAATTCAAGTCTACCTGTTGACTTTGTCGGCCGTAAGCTCAGCATCCCAGCTCCTGGGAGGCGTTTTGGGGAGCTTCAAGTAGGCTCCGATTAGGGATAAGAACACGGCGACGGCTGCGCCGACGATGCTCAAGGTCCACGCGTTGTGCAGGCCACGCATGTACGCTTGCAGCACGCCGAGGAGGGTGTCGCCCGAAAAGACATTCTGCAGGTCGTACGCGCCGCCGCTGAGAACCTCAGCCGTGGTTACCTGAGGGGCTAGCTCAGGCAGGCTGCGGATGAGGCCGTTGTCAAAGACAGCCTGGGCCATGCCGATGCTAAAGGTGCCTCCGATAAAACAGAAGAGCACGTCCGACATGGCTATGCTGTTGTCCTGCTTCGGAGTGATGGCGTTGGTAATGATGACGGGCGGCTGTATCGAGAGACCTGTGCCAACGCCGGCGACGAACTGGAAGCCGATCCATTGCGCGCTGGTTTAGTCGATAACCAGCATGTAGATGAGGCCGGCTCCGATGTCGTCGAGCGATGCACCGTTCATGAGCCACGGCTGCTACCATCCGACCAGCACGATACCGGGTGTGGAGAAGAGACTGAAGAGGGCTGTTGAAGATGGACTTCAGCGGCTAGTCACCGATGAGATGCACTGATCAAAGTATACTTACTCAGGGGCAGGATGGTTGGCAGCAAACGGATTCCACTTTGCAGACGGGAAATCCTACCGATGGCCTGGAAGTAGAATGGAAGATTGTAGACCAGTGGGAAGAAAGAGAAGTTGATCCTGAGCGTGGGCTAGCCAAAATCCAAAACAGGCGTCGGTAAGATTGAAGTCTTAATTGCTACCGACCACAGCGGAGGCCGCGATAATTCTCTGCTTCATGAGACGGCCAGCAAGCAGCGCGGTGTCACCCTGGTATCACTCGAAAATGAGAAAGAGGATGGCAAGTGTGAAAAAGGCAACGACAAGGCCGATGACGGTACCCGAGTTCCAGGTCTTGTTGACGCTGCCGTATTCGATGGCAAGGATGAAGCACGTCAGGCCGGCGAGAACGATGGCGACGCCCGGCAGGTCTAGAGTGTAGATGAAATCAAGTCCACGACGATACCCAGGAGTGGCAGTACAAGAACTCGTCCCAGCGCGACAAGGCGGAGGAATCTGAAGCTGTCGGCGCCATTGTCTCACTCGCGTTGAAGTCCACACGCCTGGCCGTCGATCTGCTGTGCAACGTCCTATACGACCTGGCAGCCCACTCAGAGTGTATCAATACGCTCAAGTGGAGGATCGACAGGATCTTCGCGGAGGAGGAGTGCTGGAAGAAGACGAGGCTGTGCAAAACGAGGCTGATAGACAGCTTCTTGAAGGAGACACAACGGATGAAGCTGTGCGGCTGAGTAAGTCACAAATCCAGCTTCGCTGCCAGGAATAATCGATTTCTGACCCTGTAGCCGCGGTGGAATGTTTGGCGAAGAAAACCACCATCTTCTCGGCCGGAATCCGGAGGGCGTGCGCGGCTGCGGTGTACATGGTTCGCTACCGAGAGCCAGGTCAACATGAACATGCCTCTTGTGTGTTCAGGCTACCTAGGGGTTGGGGTGGTGGTCCGTGAGCATTTTGGTAGGAGGCGTGGCTGTGAAGAGCCCTGACCAGACGGCCGCGTGTTTGGTTGGAATGTGTCTCGCGGAGTCTTACTGGATAAGGGTTATGTAGAATGAGGACTGGAACTCGAGATGACTAGCATCATGAATGGCGGCTGTGATATGAAAATTCAACTTTTATGGACTGTGTTTTCTTGGAAGTCTACTCTCATATTCTTAAACGTGTAGGTCTAAAAGCCTGTACTCTGCGGAATTGCGAGCCTCTGTTTTAGCTACTGTTTAAGTCATCTTGACACTCCCTATCTTAATGTACTGATTATGCCCCCAATTTGTCACACATTTATTCGCATTTGGGTTACTTTTATCTTATTATCTCAAATAAGGCAATAGCAAAATTCATTATTTAGCTATTACTGAAATAATCTACAGATCTAGCTAAGTCCAAAGTCCAGAGTAGTAACTTTTATGTGATACTCCCTTCTATGAGAGGCCCACCACTTTACGTTATTGAATTTGTCACGAAAGGTCATGTCTGGTCCTTCTAACCAAGTCCACTGAGGGCTGAATCAGTATCTGGATTGGTGACGACCAGCGAACAACCGGGGTTGTATATGTCATTTGGTATTTTTGGCTGAGTTGTGGACTGAAGTGAGCGTTCGGGTTTGGTGGGCTCGTGGTGTTCGACGACGTCACAACCACGCCCAGCCCATTTCGCCAGTAAAGCGGAAACTCAAGTCCCAGATTATGTGGCAGAACATTAATTTGAAGAGAAGAACCGGATACTTTCGGGTTTGATGCGAACAAAACAAGCCAACCATGAGATTTGGAGCAGAGGACAAGATGTGCACAAAAAGGTGTTTTCCCTGGTTCGCGACCCCAAAAACTCAATCACACCATCGCCGCGTGCAGCAGGAATACTAGCAACATTGTCAGCTAAATCAATGGACCTGACCGAGCCCAAGCACGTTCGTGATGCAGCTCATCTCGCCCGAGCCGCTGCGATATGTCTGAGTACTGCCGTTGGTCTGGAGCTTCTGTCCCACGGCGCAACTCGCTATGGGCCATCTACCTGCACAGCCGTTTCCGACCAAGACCGAGATGATTCTGCTGACGGAAGCGGAACGGCAGTCTCGGCGCTGGAGCGGGTCGCCGGTGGGCGTTGCCGACACGGCTGTCGCCAACGATGCGACGAGGAAAGCACGGAAGGCCGAAGACACCGAAACCATGATGATTGTTTTTCGGGCGTTTGGATGGTAGAGCTGCGTTGGTTGGCCGAAGAGGTGTCTGCGGATGAAGAACCTCACAAACAAAGCGGAGGAGATGAAGGGTATTTTTATACGCTGGCGGCCGTGGAATCGATTGGGTTAGGATTAGCTTGATTGTTTGGCTGAGACGAAAAAGATGCTATCCGTGATTGGGGCGGAATAGCTCGGAGTTTTAAATTACTTCGTGACCCATGTAAACACCACGATTCTATGCTAGATACGGTCGACATGGCAAGTCATATTTCGGGCATTTCGCGACATCAGTCGTTCACCGACTTCAACAGTGGCCTAAACGATCCTTCTTAAAAAGGGCGTCACAAAGCTGCCAAGATCACTGATGAAATCCCTCAGATAAGAACGCATTGTGCTTCCAGTCAAGTCAGAAGTGGATGACTCTCCCGAAGTCCTTGGAGAACGAGGACAACCAGTCGAGTCCTCTGATGCAACGAGATTCAGCGAGAATCATAACCGGTGACGGGTCGGATGTCAAAAAGAGCGGTCATCAAATGAATTCCCAGATGACATAAACGAATAATGGAATAGAACGACGTTGCGGCTGGCTGTATGAGAAGCTTTCTTTTGCAATCAAGGTGTACTCGTCTTGTTCCGGTGGGATGGCATCACGCTGCCTCTGGAAGAAAACCTTTCCACATTGGATAACAGCGCGATCATGCCCACCACTTCCTGCTAGCATAGCCAGAATCGGCGACGACCTTATTGATGCAATAGACACAATGGCGGAATAAAACAGTGATTAGGTGAGTACGTGGAGAATGATATCGTGTGTTGGCCGAGCTACTACGTATGCTCAAGCTTTGGTACCCTCTATGAGTCAATCACTAACATATTGCGTAGGTACATTCTTTCTCTTTCTCGTAGTCCACTGCGTCTTTCCTTGCACCCCTTCGGTGAAGCCCCTCCTGTCGGAGGCTGTCTTGTGAATGGAGATCTGAATGATCTGGAGTCGGCAGGCTGGTAACTTTTGTGTTGGAGATTAGCATTCATTCACGTTTGAGCGTGCCGCCAGGTTAGGGAATGTTGGTCAGGCAGCTTCTGAGGATCCCTCTTGATCGACAGCACTTCAATCTCGAGCACAATTCCGGACTCAATAACACCCCTTTCGCATGAGCCTCGATACGGATGGGCTCTATACCTTGAATCAGACAATCACATCAAGAAGTCTTCAGCTTGTCTTCAGGAATCTATTCGGGATATCTCGACGTGATTTTTGGGGTGGTCTATGATCATCAAAACCAACATTAACTCCAATAGCAGTCAACCTTTTATCCCATTTAGTCCTCATCCCAGTTCTGCACAGCACATTAGCGTCTGGTCTTGTCATGATGCCGACAAGCAACTCACAGGATTGGGGCCAGGAGGCTTGGGGCCACCTGCTTGGCGGGCGACAATAATCTGGTCAACAGACAGGACGGTGCGGGCCGCTTCGGTCGCTAGCTTGATGGCCCATGACTTAGAAACCAACAGGTCCAAAATACCCTCGTCGCGGGCGTCCAGAGTGCCACTGCCATCGTCATTCTACAGGGGTTAGTTTGTGTCCCATGTAGTCGTGACAGGTGACCTACCTCAATATCGACACCGGTGGACCAGTCGTCCTTCTTGTGGTGCGCCATGTACAGTCTGCTGAGAACCTCCGTAGCATCCAGACCAGCACTCTCTGCAATCGTTCTAGGAATGACCTCAAAGGCCTCGCCGTACTTCCTGATCGCATATTGCGACAGACCGGGGGTCTTCTCGCCAAGAGCGTTCAGTCTCTCGACGAGCTGAATCTCGGTGGCACCCGCACCAGGCACGAGTCGGGGGTCTCTGGTAATAGCCTTGACGACATTGACACCATCGTCGACGGCACGTTCAACATCGTCCAAGTGGTTCTGGGTCGCTCCTCTCAGGACGATGGTTGCTGTTCTCGTGACCTCGTTCTCTTGTCTGAAAACGGTGACACGGTCACCACCAATCTCGAGGGTCTCGACGACGTCGATAGAACCCATCTCGTCGGGCATGGGGGCGCCTAACCGTGCCAGGGGCGTGGCACCAACGACTCTGCAAATTCTCCGCAGTTCGAATTTACTGAGAATCTTGATGACGAGAATGCCGTATCTGTTGAGGTAGTGCATGGCCAGCTCGCCGACGGTAGATCCGGCGATGACCACTCTGATACCAACGTCGTGCAGCTCCTTGACGGCGGCCTCGAGCTGAGACTCCTCGCCCTTGGTAAAATCCATCATCTCCTTGGCGTTGTGAAGAAGAACGGTGCCCTTGGTCTCGGTCTGGGCGATGTCGATGGGGCAAGAGAAGACACCAACCTTGGCCTTCTGGGCCTTCTTGATGGTGCCATCCGGCGCCTTTGGGAACACCATACCCTTAACCACGCGACTTTGCTCCAAGCTGCCACCCATGATCTTAACTACTCTAATGTTGTCGACGTTGAAGCCGACGGGGTTCTTGGGCAGGACTGCGAGGACGGCCTCGGCGACCAGGTCGGCAAGGAAGTCCTCGCTGCCGTTCTGCTTGCTAGCGACGACGGTGCGGATGGCCTTGCTGAGCTCCTCCTGTGACCGGATGTCCTCCACCTTGTCAACGGAAAGCTCCTCCAGGGTGTCGAGGGCGAACTTCTGGGCGCGCTCGTAACCGGTGACGATATCCGACGTCTTCAGGCCCATACGCAGCAGGTCCTCCGCTTTCCGCAGAAGCTCGCCGGCAAGTACGATAACCAGGTTTGTGGAATCGCCCATCTCGGACTCTTGTTGCTGACTGGCCATGACAAGAAGCTTGGCGGCGGGGTGGACGACGTCAAGTTCTCTGAGAATGGTGGCAGCGTCTGAGGTGAGGATCATCTTCTGGAGGTGGTTGATGACAATCTTGTTGCGGCCGTAGGGGCCCAGAGAGGTCTGGACGGTCGAGGTGATGGCCCGGCAGGCGTCGATGTTTCGTAGCACGGCTCCATCTTCGGAATCGTAGCTGTTGCGAGGGGTCAGTCGGTGACTAGTGGGATGGCGGGGGAGCTCTCGATGGGAGGCACACTCACTTGTTGTACCCCTGCTTGAACAGGCCCGCGTTAGGGGCGTTGGGGATGTTGAGAGACATGGTTGACTGACGACCAGGTGCGCTTTGGAAATCGAGGTTGTGCCAGTCGTGCCGCTCGTAACAACAGTGTGGGAATGCACTTGGTGTTGACGATGTGGTTGCAAGAGCTCCTCCAGGCTCAAAAAAAAGTCTGGGTGCAGTGCGAGAGCGTCCACTGCAGCCTTGGTGGGTTGGAGTGAGAGATGACCAATCAAGACGCTGCTGGCGCCCTGTTGATCCGATCCGGCGCAACAGGCCCAGCCTAGATTTCGGGGAATGTATTCAGCGAGTCCCTGTTTTCTCAGCGTTTCTGGTCTGAATATGATGTGTTTTTCTTGGTTAAAGTTTTGAGCATAAGCGGATTTTATTTTTTTTGGATTATTTCTCGGGCATTTTGTGACTTGATAATATTACAAGACATTTCCGAGCTCAACAATGTCTTTGTGAGCATCACCCAGTTGCGGTTCTACAACATTCCCCCGAGGTTGCAGTTCCTCCTCCAGGCGAGCCCCATAGCAGACAGCGGGTGTTACTTGGTGACCCTCAGTCGTGGCCCCGCTTCCCCCCCCTGCTTCAAGTTCCCGCCCAGATAGACTGCTGTTGCTGCGCTGCTGTGAGGTGAGACAGTATGGGCGTTGAGGCATCTTGGCGGCTTGGTTTCGGATTAATTAGAGATACCTACAGTTATATTACTATACTTAGAGCATTTTAAAGATTTATTTTTATAACCTCAGATTACTTATAGAGGTTTATAATATCCTATAGGTTATTTTAAGTCTTCTAGTTAAAGGTTTTAATTAAAATTTTTAGGGTAGTTAGTAGTAATTACTAAGTTTTTATTTGTTATTTAGCGTAGAAAAGGCCCCGTTTTTTTCTGATATAAAGGTTACCAATTAAGGTGAGACAGCAGCAGCCAGCCGCGCAGTCACCGGCCCAGCTGGCGCTGGCATTGGCGCGATTCGCCGGTTAGCTCTGACGACAATCGCTCAGATCACGCTTTCGCGGCTGGCTCAACACCCCGTGCCCTTCTCCAACCCGTCAGATTCGCTTCCGGACCAAGCTTCAACTCAATCTTTAATCCTTTTGACGCGTCCAACTCTTGCGGAAATCTGGTTACCAGTTATACGTCCCAATGGCTCCGCAATCCGGTACGTCCGTATCCCTTGAACCAAGCAAGCAAGAGTGAGCAAGCACCACCAGCAACTGCTGCAATCAACCAACCCTCGTAAAAAGCTCCGCTTGACATCCGCTGCGAACCCCATCCCGCCGCAACTCACTCAGTCCCCCCTTACCCGTAAAGAAAAAAAAAAAAAAGCCAAAATCCCCCGTCTGCCCTCACTACACAACGATCAGCAATACCCCAGACATTCCGCCGGGGGTCGCCAGTCATCGCAATGCCTCCAAAGAAGATCATCCGAGCTAATCCTCCCGCGATCGACCTCTCAGCGATTCCGCCTTCTCTCCCTCCCTCCGTCGAAGAGGCGTACCGGAGAAAATGCATCCAGCTCAAGCAACGCACAGGCGAGGTCGAGGAAGAGAACGACGCGACACGCGTGCGCCTCGTCCGCATCCGACGACAGATTGAGAAGCAGCGCATCGAGCGGGCCTTCCTCCTCGAGCAGCTGTCGAAGCGCACCAGCACCAACGTGGAGGATTCAGACGGCAGCCCGAGCCCGCCACCGACTGTAGGCCCTCCGCCAAGCCCACCTCGACGACAAAGCAGACTGCTGACACCATCTCAGCCGCAAGAGAAGCCTCTGCGTACGAAGCGCGGTCACCGCAAGCCCTCCGTCCTGGCCGAGATCGACTCCGCCAACAAGAATAACTCGCCCAACCCCCAGAGCCAGAACGCCGGCACCATCTCACCCAACTCCGAGACCTTCTCCCACACCCAGGGCGGCGACGCGACCCAGGGGGACTCCCAGGCTTCAGTCTCGGCCCACACCAACGGCGTCGCGAAGCCCCCGAGGCGCCCGGGTAACGCGTTCGAGATGTATTGCGCCGACAACCGCCCGGCGCTCGAGGAGAAGAAGAAGGACGACGCCGACATCAACATTGACGAGGACCTCGCACGTGGCTGGAAGGATCTCCCAGAGGACGAGAAGGAGGAGTTCCAGACCCGTTCGGAGCAGGAGATGGCCAAGTACCAGAAGGAGAAGGACGCACTTGCCAAAAGCAAGAGCGCCGAAACCAAGGATGAAGAGCGCGAGAAGATGCCAGAGCAGCGAGCGGCCTCACAAGATGAAGACGTTGAGATGACCAACTACGACACCGAGGAGCAGCCAGAGGAGACGCCGGCTGCTGACGACAAGGATGATAAAGCGGACGACTAGGCGGTTCGCTCTTTCACTTTTGGTGCTGAATATGGTTATATTCTGGGCGTTCAGATACGGCGGGTAGAGGATTCCTAGCATTGTTTGAACACTATGAGATAAAATAATCGACTCCAAGAACGGAGCGGCGTGTGGCTATTTTTCACTATGCCCTTTCTTGTCCATTTTTTTTTTCTCTCTTTGTGCCGTGAAGCTCCCTTTCTACGCAGTCAACCGAACCTCTTCGTGTCCTGTGTGCCATTTGCTTCAATTACCTCCCGTTGCCGAATATCCCATCTCAGTAAAGAACAAGAATTGAGACCTTGGCCCGACGCCTACTGTCCACGTTGCTAATCCGATGCATATAAATCAACCACGATGTTGATGGCGGCAACCACGATCTCCGCCGCGATTAGTACAATTACTGCCTGGGTGTTAATAGAGGTTGCTCGCAGCCACCAAAGGAAAACATACCAATCCATTCTAATTTCTCTCCGTGTCCGTGACTGAGCTGGTCTTTGAGCACGGCCAGCAAATCCGCAATGACGTCGAGCCGCTCAGTCAAGAGACCGACGCGTTGGTCCATCTCCAAGTAACTACGGACAGCCTGGTACACGGGCTCTAGCTGCGGCTCGACCCAGAAGAGTTCTGGCGTATCGAGGACTGAGCCGTTGAGATGTATGTTGATCCGCAGGATGAACAGCTCGCCGATCTGCATGTTGATCTGTGTTCGGCTAAGGGCTATCTTGCCGGTCAGGGCGATTTGTGTGGGGATGTCTTTACACGTATCGACCGTTGAGGCTATCAACTCCTCAAAGAGTGATGTCTGCATCTAATTAGCGATAGAAAAGGCCTATGCGAGCAAGAGCCCCTTACCTTGACACTTTGTGCTAGTGCGTGGGAAATGGCTAGCTTGGTCATGTAATTCCTCTTGTCCCGCAACGTGATGAAATCATTGTATATCCGAGCCTGATACTCACGTGTGTAGTAAAAGTTGAAGTGCTCCGTCTCCACGTCGTCAGGCGCCAGCTTCTCCGTCTCGAACTTTGCAATTTCCTTCAAGAACCGCTGCTCTTGGGCCAGCGTCATGCCCCATATCACCACGACCCCGTAGTCGAAGAGGAAGACCTCGGGGGTGTGAATCTGGGTGTCGAAGTCGGGGTTTGTCTCGATGGTGGCGTTGTCGTTACTGACATCGTACCCATCGGCGAAGCCAGAATCCTGTCTGCCTTCCGAGTGCAGGTCTATCAGGTTGTCTCGACTGTAGCCGTTGTCTGAGACATCACCCGTCGAATGCCGCCTCTCGTACGCCTGAACAGGATCGGGTTGCGCGCCCACCCTGCGATCGTGCCTGTTCTCGACCGTCTTGCTGTAGTCGTAAGCCGAGTAGATGCACTCGTCAATCAGCTTGGGGTTGGCCCCCCTCGTCTTCCCCCGTCCCTTGAGGAACCTCATGAGGCCTTCCATCTGATACTTGTTCGCCGTGCAGTACGCAGTGACCCTGGGCAACGTGTCGCGGTCCGCCTTGCCCAGCCGCGCGGCGTCCCTTCGTGCCGTGGGGTCCTTGATTCGCGTGTACTGCGAGTACACGTCCCTGCCGCTCTCCTCGTCCGGGCTCTCCTCGCCCAGCTCGGGGGCGGGCAGCAGCTTCAGCTTCTGCGCGTTCTTCGTGCTTCGCTGCGGTCCTATCTTGGGCACCAGCTGCGCCGGCAGGCTCGGGACGGCGCCATGGCTATTCCTGCGGCGCAGCTTGCTGTTGATGGCGGCAATGGCAGAGCTCTGGCCGGGACTCGCCCCGAGGCTGTTGTGGCTCGTTCGCGGGCGCGAGAATTCCGGCTCTGGCTCTATCGTCTTGGAGACGGGGTTTGGGTTGAAGGTGACGGTGCGCGACGACTTTGGGCGGTTCTCTATCGTCGGGAGGAGTGGCGTGTTCTCGGTGGTAGTGGTAGCCGAGGCCGAGCCGGCTGTTGTTGTCTGATCCATCGCCTAAGGTTTTTTTTTTTTTTTTTTTTTTTTTTTTTTCTCTTTTCCTCCTATCCGTGCCTCGTTCGGGGGTATCACAAATAAAGGAATCGAATTAAAAAAGCCGTGAGACTCGGATGATGATGGAAGTACTCGTGTCCGATCGTGTTATTGCATGTCGCAAGGGTCTGCTTTGGTGATGCCTCAGCTTGAAGGTGTCCGGGGGAGGGAGGTCATTGCTTGGTGGAAGCGATGCACAGCTACTGGGTCCGAACGGTGCTCAATGTGCACCATGTCTGATGACGTCCTCAGTTTTCACGAATTGGGTACATCGCACCAGGGGCTAGCTACAGCTGTGGGCTCCTGTATTTTGCGGGGAAAGCTGCTTTCGGTGCGCTAATTTCCCCGACCAATGGTGCTGCTAGGTTTCTGGGTAGAGCTCTGTTCAGGGCAGCCGTAGGAACCTCGAGGCTCTTTGATCTGTGTGCTGGTCAACACCACCCTCTACATAGGTATTGGTGAGCCTTATTCTTGGAGATGATTTCTGGGTCGTGTCAATTGATTGAAAGAGGCTTCGTACGGAAGCTGTTACTTATTTGCCTTCCCGCCAATGGCGTTAGTGCTAGGTCGATCTACTTAGATCTCTAACAACCCCTCAAGCATCGAATGTCCACAGCACAAGTTTCAGCCGAAAGCAGTGACGACGACAATAGCAGCAGAAGCAATACTCTGGATGAGGGCCCAAAAGCTCCTTTAGAAGACCTTAGGACATCGACCAAGACATTGCGACAGCTCGCGGTCACCGGTAGCAGTTCAGATAAGACAGTAGCCCCCCTTGGCAAACACCAGCCTCAGGTTGCAACTATCGCGGCTAGAGCAACTGAAGTTGCATAAGACATTGTCCAGCCATGCACGACCATTCTTAGAGGGTCCCAGGAACGCGGATGACAGCGTCGATCGCTGCCATTCAGAAGACATCGGAAAGAAGCTGTTCAACATGTGTTGTCGCTACTGTATGCTTTTCTATCCTTGTTTCTCCCAACTGTCACTACCATTGCTGGTGTCGAAAAATCGAGAATAGTATTCTCAATTCAATGGAAATCGTTGCGGATTAAGCATGTTCCGTTATGTCTTGCAACTCAAGCTACTTACTTCGTCGTTCAAACGCCGAAGCATGTAAGAGAATCGAGCCATCACCAATATCGGAAGAACTTACCTTTCCGCCTGCCTCGGTCCAAGGAAAAGGCTCTTCAGGTTCTCGCTCTGTGCGCATCGAATGCGAGTTCCGAAGTAACAACCCGAAAGTCGAGTCAGCTCATTACTTCTACACACTATTGCACGAATCACCGTCCAAAGAGGGTTGAATTTTGCGCATGTCATTACAATTGACAACTTAAACCGCGTTGCTGTCCAGGCAAAAAGCTTTGCTGCAGTGCATCCTATCAAAGAGCTCAGGTGAATTTGCCATCACCCGAGGAGTTTGGTCTCGAACTTGAAACCGACATCATGCAAACGATCAATATACGGTTGCCCCAGGCACGCCGCCGTAAAGACGCCACCTGGCAAGTCAACGTCGTCCTCGAGTAACGTTGACGCAGCCTGTGCCAGCAATATACCGGTCACTGTCCAAGTCAAAAGCCGATCTCAAAGCGGATTCTCGTCGATACTCACAGTAGTACATGCTGCCGGTATACCAAGCACGGCAAAACGCCTGAGGCTGTCCAGTCTTCGCCTCTTTATCAGCAACTGCAATCCCACGGTATTCAATTTCGTCCTTCTTGGCCAGCTCCTTGTCAGGGCCCTGACCAGGTTCGTAGACAAACCGTCTAGCCAACATCCTAAAGGGCGCTACTGTTGCGAGAAGCAGACCGAAAAATCCCAGTGCCCAGTGAATGGCGATACCGCGGAGGTACCCTTTCGCATTCATGTATTCATGGAACGAGAAGTTGGGGCCATAGAATTGCTTCTCCCGCGAGGACAAACACGCCATGAGACCCCAAGATCTCTGGACGATGGGCGTGTCCGTCATTCCAGCAACCGAAGTAGTCATCAATCCCAGATTCGGGATGTTACGCAGTCCCACCAATTTGGTCAGAAAGGACGTCTGCGACTGGACCTTGTTATGGTTTGGAACAGGTGAGAGAGCATATGGCTTGTGCTGCGCTCTCACTTCCGCAATGGAGAATGACTCAAACAAGCCGAGAACCGTTGCCAGGGTACCGCCAGACGGAGCTGAACTATATCGTAAGATTCGGCGTTAGAGCAACGTTGTGTTAATGTTTCAGCGCATCGAGGGGAACTTACTCCAGCTGGTGAATGGAAACCGTCACTGCGCCTGTCTTGGCCATTAACTTTTCGCGGATGATTTTTGTGAGAGACCAGGTGACGAGGTCTGGCGGCGCCGACTCAATGCCGATTTGGGGAAACATCATCGCTCCCGTCTCTTGAGCGGCGCCCTCATATTTGTTAATCATCGCACCGGTCCACGGCGTTTCGCCCGTGACGTCCATATAATGTGTGCCATTCTCAGCGCACGCGCGGAAAGCATATTCGCCATACTCCGCATAAGGTCCGACGGTGGTGATGAGGATATACGTTTTCTTTACGAGGCGCTTGAGGTCTTCGTCGTTGAGGCTGCAAATCTCAATCTCTACGATGACGGTCAGTTGTATCTGCATGCCTCCGAGGTGGACTAACAGCGGTCTGCCAGGCCCGCATAAAGCCGCATAGAGGATGCAACCCCTCAGCTTCACACATTGCCACTTCGAATGCCACGCAATGTCACGCCGAATTGCCCAATCCTCACTTTTCTGGTGCTCATTGTGATGAACACCCCAAAAATGAGGGGAGAGGAACGTCGACGCCGCTGGGCTTGGGCAAAATCAGATACTCATCTGATGTGGATGAGAACTCAAAATCTTGTCGCTTACCAGGCTGCACTTTATCAGGATTCAGCCTTTTGCATTCTGCAACGACGTCCCGAAGCTTGGACTCCGATCGGCCTGCAACCGCCCATTTCAAATTGGATGGCAGGTTCGTTGTGATGTGCTCTGTGACAAAGGCCCCAGTGTATCCTAGAGGTGACTGTCAGCGCTCGCTCTCGGTATAATGTAGACAACATCATCACTTCACAAACAGCTCGACGACTTGCACGTACCCGTTGCGCCGAAGACGACCAAGTCGTACTGGCGGCCGTGCTGCTTGACCGGCATCGTGGAAAATTCCCAAACGAATTTTCTTCTATGAGCAGTCGAAACAGAGAGGGTGATGGAGTAGAGGAGAGTAAAAAAAAGTTACAGCAGCGCAAGGTGGTTGAAGTCTCAGACATCTCGAAAAAAGTCATGCGCCCCAGACAGCCATCTTTGCATATCCCGGCACGCCACCGAAAAGTGGCACCCCGCGTATCCCTTCAGACCTTCCGGCCCCTTTCCAGCACGCACGATGATCCCTCACCGTGGCCGTTTCGCGGTCCATTGGTGACACATGCCACTTCTGCTGCGGCCGTTGTGAGCGCAAACCTTCTGATGTAGCAAACGGCGATATCGACTCGTAAAGGCATTTGGCCCGCTCTGCCTCGGCACCCTAGCGCCCTCGCGACAGTCCACCCGGACGCTGTGCTTTCCAATTGCGGCTTAGGAGGGCCGAGCGGACGCAGATCTCCCGGAGTGATTGAAAGCTCCGTTTAGACCAAACCGGTGCGACCTCGCAGTAGCAGCGACGGCTGCATTCTGCTGGACGGCAGCCATCGGTCAGGTGAGACGGCACGTGCTCTCGCTAAACAGCTTGACATCACCGGACGGCAAGTACAGTGGAAGGGCAGAGACACCTGCCGAAGTTTTGCCTTTTCCAAAGTGGCCCGTGCTCCCACCCACGCGCACACAGAACTCCAGCCCTGAAATACAAACCATCTCACAAAACTTTTTAGAGCAAGCCGCCTTGGGAGGATCCAAATCTCACATCGTCGCACTTCAAGTCAACGAACCCGTTCCCCCAACACATCGACAAAATGGCCAAGCGCACGAAGGTTCGTACTGCTCTATGCATAACTCCAGGAGAAATGGCTTCGTCGAATTCCCGTCATGCTTCGAACATCCCTACCCCGCGTCGACGAGACACGGTTCGCACGATGGGCGACGGTGGTAGGTGAAGCATCGAGGGTACGGGACAGGGAATGAGGGTAGTCTTGAACCTTCACCACAGCACGACCTTCGAATCACGAATTCAGATCGAGAGAGTCCCGTCCGATACCAGCCCGCCGATTACGACATGCGCACCTGGGCAGACGGCAGGTCACATTTCACCTCGACATCGACGAAACTCCAGAGCCTCCCAAACACTGCGCCGACTCGAGTGTGGAAGCCTACGCAACCATTAGAACGTTACTCTCTCGTCTGCGATCCGTGGGTCGGAAGCTCTGTACGGAACAAGACGATTGCCCCCCCACCCAAAGCATGACGACCTTTCGACGAAGCCATTGTCCTCCAATCCTCTTCGCAAAGCATACAGATATCTAACAACCCTACAGAAGGTCGGAGTTACCGGCAAGTACGGTACCCGTTACGGTGCTTCCCTCCGGAAACAAGTCAAGAAGATGGAGATTTCCCAGCACGCCAAGTACACCTGCACGTTCTGCGGAAAGCCCACCGTCAAGCGCCACTCCACCGGTATCTGGAACTGCAAGGGCTGTGGCAAGACCGTCGCCGGCGGTGCCTACACTGTTGCGTACGTCAAAGTCTCAATCCGCGCAAGACGTGAATGAAATACTGACCCGATCCAGTACCCCTGCCGCTGCCGCCATGCGTTCAACTCTCCGTCGTCTGAGGGAAATCGCCGAGGTTTAAGGATGGAACGAAGGATGGTGGACGGCTTTTGCTTTGCATTTTCGGGCGGTGTATGGGAAAACCGGATATTCATGTCTACCCAGACGACGGACCACAACGGAACGGGTCTTCGGTCAGCTGCCAGAGGGACCATTTGGTCAGCAATGAAAAGAATTTGACGTACAACAGCGTCCCCTCCCGATCGCTACGTTCTGATGAGTCTTTCTGCTCGCGAGGCAAGTCGTTCTGTTACGTGACATACAGCCAGGATGGGTCATTCGGAAATAGAGTGGAGTTCGGCGTAGGGAGAGTCATCGAACCCTTCATCCAGCTGCGCGATCAACACGGTCTACGCTTGGGCGATCTGCACCGTTCGTCACCAGGAGGCATCCACGAGGCTACACGCATTGGTAGACGTCGACAGGTTCATACCCAGCCAAGACTTGTCAGGATAGAGCCCTCTGGGTGCCTGCTTTGGAGTGCATTTGAGACGAAACGTGCCACCACGGTTCTCAGACTAGGCTATCAATCAATGACAATTCATTCACGACTTGACATCTCATTTTCAGAGTATTCTCGAAACAAACGAATAAGTGCATACACTACCTAGGGCGCTGCCACGTTAGAATGGGGTTTCGAGTAATCCACCCTGGACTTACAAGGCGCGGATGCAGCTGGGCAGGGTCAGGCGGCCAGGAGGACGCCTGACTACTGCGATGGAAAAGAGGACACCAAGAGAAGGCAGGTTTGTATCATGTAAGTCGGTGTGTTCTGGTATTCACCTCGACGCTGTTGTTCCTGATGGCGCCGCGTTTGAGAGGCACAAGGTACACATAATCAAAACCGAGGACTAGGACGAGGACCAAGACCCCGATCTTCGTAACTTGAGATGAGGTACGCAAAGTAGGCAATTTTGGAGGCTGCTGTTCCATAGCGGAATGGGCCGTAAACGAGCGAGACACACATGGGTATAAAACGCTGCATCCGCATCAATTTTGGCGTCCCTTTTAAACCTCGCTACGGTGAGCCCAATTTGCAAGACAAGGGAAGCGGCATTCAACGCCTTTTCGCTGCCGGCACGAGCGGTCGGCGAGGGTATCAAAGTCAAGTCGACGTTCGCTCGGGCGCACCAAGGAAGAGACGGACCCTGCCTTGGGGTCGCAACCTGACGCAGGCCCATGAAGGTCTCACTTGTGCCTTGCGTACAGCAGCAGCATATCCGCGTCTACGTCGGCTTTATTCACGGTGAGTATGCTTGTGGCTTGCCCTCGCCCGAAGTCCCGACTCTCCGTGATGAGAAGATCCCATTTTTGGAACCGGAGATGGTACTTTCAGTCGACCTAACCCATTCCAGCGCCGAAATACATATTCGTAGCTAATGTTCACACCCTGCGCCCCGGCGTTCCCCCTTCAGCCATCTTCGTTCCGCCCTCGATTCGACCACGTTCCCTTCTCTCAATCGTTCCACAAACCCGCTCTCATTCTTCCATTGGTTCCCCCCTATCATCCGGGTTGCCGTTGCCGAATTTGCGTTCCAACCCGGAATACCACCTCCCACCTCCTTATGTTAAGGCATCGCCTGAGCTGTGTATTACACCTGACAGAGTGTCTGACGTAAACGCCTCACGCTCACACATCCCGATCTCACTTTCAGTTCGCCTAACGTCGGAGTCCAGCCGCAAGACAGACTAGAAAGTTACGACCTACCTGTCCATCAACTTACGGCGTGCCTACCTTAGTTGGGTGTCTCACGCTCAGCTGGTTTTAAGGTACCTGACCAACTGACGTCGCACGAGCCAACCAATTCGAGGTGTTTGACTCGCCCACTTGCTTTACTACAATCACCACCATTTTCTCCCCACCTTCCAACCACATATCTTTATTCGTCGTCCCCGGCCACAGTTCGTTCAATCTTGGAGGGTGGCCAAGAAAGCAGAGAGGAGCAAGGAGCTGGGAACCGAGAGGGCAAAGGCCGGCAAACGCAACACGACGCAACACGACACAACACACAACACACTCAAGCTCCGTCAGGCCCGTCCTCCGGGGTTCCAGTGTCTACCGCCAAGTCCAGGTACGTATTGACTCTCTTTTTGCTTCGTGCTTCGGGTTTGCCGAGGAGCAGTGCCCACCATTCATTCACTCTTGACTCTCGTTGCTGAAGTACTGCGTACCCTGGATCGCCCAAGGTGCGCGGTGAAGGTGAGGCGAGGTGAGAGATAGCTGTCCGTTGCCATTGCCGCCGCTGCTGCTGTTGCTATTGCTGCATCGATCCGTGGATCGTTGGGGGTTTGTGCTTTGCAGCGGCCCTAGTGGGGTGTCTCCGATGAGAGGATGTCTGTCCAGTGCCAGTCCAGCGCGTGCCAAGCAATGAACTGCTGGCTGCTGATGTTGCCGGGCGGCCTATACTACCTTCCATTGCCTTTTAGCAAGGCCAGTCCCTGTCCAGCCCGCTGGGTCTCGGTCTGTCTGCGATTGTGGCGCACAGTTGCATAAGCCGGCCGTTGATTGGCCCCGCTTCAGACCAGCTGCAGGTCTGCGCTAAGCTCGCAAAAGGCCGCTTGAGGGCTTTGGTGCCTCCAAACTTTCCCTCTTACAATTCCCAGTTGAAGGTCTGCTCTCCAGCGACAGCGGTAGTCTGACACACCCGTCAACCAGCTGGCACCACTACTCCTCTTGCCTCCCAAATACCTTAGGCGGAAGTGCGAATTCCATCTCCTCTCACACTGGCTCTTGCCTGCCTCCATTTCTGCTCTTTTTTTTTTTTTTTTTTTCCT
>JAOQIF010001250.1:0-22723 GCA_026260285.1 Colletotrichum sansevieriae
TAACGGGATAATTATAATAATCCGCAACCCTAATAATATTATTAACCTTAGTAACGCTTCTAGCGCTCTAATAACTATTAAAACTAGAAAGATCGCTACCTATAGAACTAGCTATAGAGAAGCCCGGGTTTTCGACGTTATATAAAATATAATAGACTAGGCTAGATAGACTCAAACGCCTATTATATATAGGAGGATTATAACGACGACTATAATATTAATAACCTCGTTAATAGTAGCTATATCCTAATAGATATATAGGAAGTTCCCTATGATTTAGCTGCCCTATTAGAGCAACTGCGCAAAGAGGAAATAGCAGGCTAGATAATAGATATCATAGTTATAGCGAGAAGCTTGCTAGCAATCTCCCTAACTATTTCGGTTCTAGACTTAGCTATATACTATATTAATAATATAATAAATTTCGCAAGTCTCGTTACAATTCCCCTAGTAAATAACGCGCAGGTATTACTTAAGAAACACTAAATTATTAATACCTAGGTAAAACTAGTGAAATAAATAATACTAGCTAAACGGACGTATCTCCGCCTTAATATAAAAAGCGATAACATAGCTAGCCTAGAGGAAGTCTATATCGATATAGGCGCCTCAATAACTCTAGTTAATAGGAATTAGGTACTACGCTTTGCGCGGAATCCTACGTTTTAAATAATAGAACTACAGAGGATAAACGTAATGGACTTAACCTTTTAGGTGATAGAGCAGGTTATATTCGACTTCTATATCCTAGGTACTATTAGCGACGTGGAGATTAATAGCTATATTATTATTATAGCTAGAGTTATAAATACCCTCGGAGCGAATCTTCTATTAGGAATACCGTTCTATGAAGATCACGGGCTACTTATAGACTTCAACAAGGGTATAGTTAAGTTCCGCTTAGTATATAGAATGCAATATATAGTCTAGTTCAGGAGATAGCACCTAGTAACTAGATGAGTTAACAACGCCTATACCATAGTTATTCCCCTGCAGAGTGATGCATTCGTTATAACTAGCTTTATTAACCTCCCTAAGTCAAGCTAGCAAGGCTCTAATACTTAGTAGTTTTAATCTAGTTATATTAGCGCAGTTAATATAACGGTTATAGCAGATAACCCTAAGCTCGTCCTCATGCGAAATATAATAAATAGGCTAACAATAATCCCAAGAGGATAGCAGCTAGGCTATATTATTCTAATAGAAGTAGAGGAGACTATTAACCTTATTAACTACGCAGATATTATCACCCTTATAAGAGGAGAATCAAACTCGCACTAGTTCTCGCAATATAAATTCGATAGGGCTATGAGAAATATAGCGGGTAGCGCGTAGTTTATAACCCCGCCTGCTAAATCCGGCCTAGGACTGCCTTATCGAGCGGATAATATTCTATCTTATAGAATATCTAAGCTAAAAAATATCCTAGTTATATATAGCAAGGATAGAGTCGAGATCTATAATTAGGATGCGGTTTTCGCTAGTAGATTTAAGGAAATCCTCGATAACTAAGACGTTTATTATAATAAGGGGATCATACCTATGCTAGACGACTAATATATATATATTAAGCTCGTTAAAAGGTAGCAAAACTAGAAGGCTATAGTAAAGCCTTACCCCCTTAGCGCTAAAGACCTCGAGGTTATTGAGAATATCTATAATAAGATATATACCGACGGCAAGATAGTGTGGGGTGATAGGCTAATCCTAGTTATCTATCTGCTCTTCGTTATATAGCAAGTAGTTAATAGTATAAAAAAAGGCAGGGTTGTTATTAACCTTCGCCCTCTCAACTGAATTACTATCCCGGATATATACCCGCTTCCTAACTAAGATAATATAATAGATACCCTTAGAGGGAAGAAATATATAACGATATTTAATACTACTAGGTTCTTCTACTAACTGCTAATCTACTCGAGATATTATAATAAGATAGTAGTAATAAGTCCCTATAGCATCGAGGTTTCTAATATTATCCTCATAGGATTTAAGAACTCGCTAGCCTATGCCTAGCGTTTTATAGACTGCCTCCTGCACGACTACTAGCACTTTGCTCGAGTATATATTAATAATATTATTATTTTTAGCGATAGTAATAAGGACTATCTCTAGCACGTTGATATTATTCTTAAGCTCTTTGAGAATAACCGCCTTTATATTAGACCTAAGAAGTCTTTTATAGGGTTTCCTAAAGTGAGACTCCTTAGCTATATTATAAATGCTAATAATATTAAACGAATAGAGGATAGGATCGCAGCCTTTAAGAACCTCCGCTTTCTAAAAACTCTCTATAATATCGAGAGATACCTCGGAATAGCTAGATAGCTATAATATAATATACCCTAGTATAATATTATTACGACGCTGCTATAGGATAGAAAGACCTATCTTATTATAAAACTCCGTAATAAAAATATGCTTCCTAATAGTTTATTAAAAGCAGTTTAAATAAAGAGGGTCTAAAAGGTATCCTTCGAGCTAACGCTAAGCGAGCAAGAGGCGTGGAATACCCTCCAGGAGAATCTCTGAAACTAGGTCGTGAGATACTACTATAACCTGAATAATGTAAAGGTATCGAGGGGCTACGAGCCACGGTTAGGTCAAACTAATAGCAGAAGCACCCAAAAGATAGGGTCCGTATTATTATGCTACTTTTGCTTGCTTCTTCTAAGATCCCTTGTTTCTATCCTTTAGCAAGTATTTGCTAAGTCTTCACTATGAGGGTTCTATACCCTAGACCTATAAGCCTCTCTATCCCTTTAGCCTATAGTAGCCGAAGCGTCTCTAGCTTCTCTAGTCTAGGTATCTAGTCCCTTATAATTATCCCCCTTCTAATTATAGTAATCCCTACTATAAGATCGGGTGTTACGGGTTAGCCCTCCGTTATTATCCTTCTTAGCTATCCGGGGTAGGCCCCGGTCCTTTACTTATCGCTACTATTATCTAGCGTAGTATCTATTTGCTAAATATTTACTAAAAGATAGTAGAGCCCTTAGAGTTATAGATATAATAGCTAGGCCTATAGTCCTATTCCCTATAGTTCCTCTCCTTTTAGGCCCTTTTATGCTCTCTATCCGGGCTATTCTAAAGGGATCCTATTATTTCCTTTCGAATAAGGGCGGTTATCCTTATAATAACCTCGTTTTTATTCTCCTATTATTCGCCCTTTATTTAGCGAGTACTTTCTTGCGCTATACCCTTATAAAAACTTCGTTTTTTTATCCTATTATTTCCTTTCGAAAGAGGGTAGTTATCCTAATAGTAGCTTCGTTTTAGTTCTCCTATTATTCGCTCTTTATCTAGTAAGCACCTTCTTATACTATGCCCTTATAATAACTTCGTTTTTTATCCTATTATTTCCTTTTAAAAGAGGGTAGTTATCCTAATAGTAGCTTCGTTTTAGTTCTCCTGTTATTCGCTCTTTATCTAGCAAGCACTTTCTTATACTATGCCCTTATAATAACTTCGTTTTTTATCCTATTATCCCCCTTCTAAACGGGTATATTACGAGGCTATTAAATAAGTCGGATAGTAACTATTATTACTAATTCACTATATCTATCTCCCGGTAAGTAGCACCTATTATAGTAAGTAACTGCTATTCTTTGCTATCCGAAGTCGCATCTGCCTTTATAATAATTTAGCGAGGTCTCTTTAGCTATTTATAAAATAATAGCTTTTTCCCGCCCCAGGGTTAGTTCTTTTCCCTCCTTATTATACTATATTATTTAATAACTACTTTCATATTATCCAAGCCCTTTATCGAGACTTCATAGAACCTCCCTATCTTTTAATACTTCCTTAAACATCATAAGTGCTAAGAGCCTTATTAGCCGACTCCTCGCTAAGTATAGCCCTACTAAGGCTGAACTTAGTAGTAGTAACTATTAGCGTGATCAGGCGGGTAGTAGCGAACCCTGCGTTAGTTGCACCTTATAGCTCCCTAAGAATGCCTAGGTCGTCTGCACCTATCGCTATAATAGTGATTATATATGCGAGTTATACTAGGTTCGCGGTATTAAGTGCTATAAGGTGAGTTTAGTAACTATTCGGTAGAGGTATAGGCTAACCTTTCCTATTTCTAGATTCCTACTTATCTTATTAGTACTACTCGTTTCTATTAGAACTAAGTTAAGCGTTATATCCGTATAATCGCTACTAGCTAGTATTAATAGCGCGAGATCTTCTATATCTTCATAGCTATAGAGCAGGGGCAGGAGCTTCTCTAACGCCTCTATAACTAGTTAGTAAACCCCGCTAGTCTTAAGCCTAGTTCTAAGAACTATAAGAACCAGCTCCTTACTATAAGCATCGAGGAGAGTATAGCTTCGCATACCTAGGTATATCTATAGGTTTCGCTCGAGGTAGGTTTTACCTTATAGTTAGTCTCGCCCTTTTATTAATCTAATATATATTTATAGGCAGCTTACTAGGCTAAGGATAAGGTTCTAGTTAAGGAGATTATAATATAGCTCGACGATACTCTCCCTACTTACTTATATAATAAGACCTATATCTTCAAGTAAGCTACCTTTTTTAATAAGCTTGCTAATATCCTAATAACATAGCTTTTAAAGAGCAATACCTATATATCTATGCTTCTTTTATAAGAGCCTTCGAAGGTCTAAGGTTCCTATATACTTTGCAATACTTACTACTAAGCTCCTATTGCTATCTTTAAAGTTATTAGTAGTAATCCTATACCTCGACTAAATTCTTAGAAGAAGGTTAGTAACGCCTTAGCAATAGCTTAGCAATACTAGGTTTATAATAGCGAGGAGGACGAGTCCTCTGCTATAGAGGATAGCAACTCCGATGAAGCTATAGAGAGCAATAATTAGGGTAGTAATAGTAGTACTACTAGCGAGAGCTCTAAGGAGGAGAGCAAGGATAATAATAATAATAATAAGGGTAATAATAACAATAAGGAGTAGTAGTACTAGCGAAACTTCAGCGAGAGTATAGGGGATTTCTATAGTAATATAAGGTTAGATACCCACAGGGTTTGCGTTATTCTTTATAAGGGGGGTCTTCTCTTTAGCGTTTTAGCCGTCTTATAGTTAATTAACTTTTCTTATTAATTTATACTACTTATTATCCTACTTATAATACGACTTGCGCTACTATTTCTTAAATCTAGCTAGGATTTGCAAAGCATTTGCTAAGTATTCTTCAGGCTCCTAGGTATTATACTCTACTAGCTAGCCTTTTTACTTAACTAAATATAGGGGGCCTATTAGCGCTTCCCTCTATAATATAATATCCTCGACTTCCTATTCCTCAGGGTCTTCTTTAAGGTCTAGGAGCTACCCCTTAGTAAGCTTTTAGCTATACTATAGCTTAAGTAGAGCAATAGAGAAGATATTATACGCTCTACTATACTTCTCTAGGAGTTGCACTCTATAGGTATTAGGGCTTATAACTTCTATAACTAGCATAGGAATAAATCTTAGGGCGAGCTTTTGCTAACCCTTTGCGAAATAGAAGTTCTTTATTAAGAGTCCTATGATATCTCTAATATAGTATAATTACGCTTTTCTTCTAGTATTCGCATTCTTAGCTTATACCTTAGTTATATATCGCTAGGTCTTAGCTATTCTTTAGCAGACCTCTATTAGCTTCTTAAGCCTTTTATTAACCCCTTGAGTCCTGATCTCCACGTTTAGCAAGTAGTAGTTAACTATTTGAGGGTAGTATCCCATAAGGGCCTTAAATAGAGATATGCTAATAGTAGCATGCTTGCTATTATTATATGAAAATTCAGCCTCAACTAGTTATATTGCCTATTAGTTGCGCGAGCCTTTATTAAACTTTATAAGATACGTAGTTAGGGTCTAGTATATTCTTTCGGTCTAACTATCTATCTATAGATACTACGTAGTAGAGATACGCCCTTCTATATCTCAGGCCTTAGTCTAGTCTCGCTAGAACTAGCTAGTAATTAGTTTATCTCAGTTACTAATAATAACCTCTAGCATGCTATATTAGCACTCGATCTCTTAATATAGGATCCTCGCTAAACCTATAGCATCTAGTTGCTTAGTTATTACTAAGAACTGTGCTACTTTAGTTATCTGATATATAATTACTAGGATCGTATTATAAGTAACTCCGTTATCTTAGCAACTTTCTAGCAAGCTAGTTAAGAAGTCTAAGGAAATCTATTAGAATAGGTATACTAGTAGTTCTAGTATTTATAGTAGCCCGTATAGCTTATGCTATAGTATACGCACCCCTTAGCAGCGCGGGCACTCGGCGACGTATCGCTATATATCCTCTATTAAATATAGCTAATAAAACTTCTATAAGATCAGCTTAGCTATCTTATTTACTCCTATATACCCTAATCTAGGTATATTATAGTAGTTTTTCAGGATTTTATAGCAGAGGGATCCCTTTTTTAGAATAATAAGTCTTCTTTTAAACCAAAGGATATTATTCTTATTAACTTAGTATCCTTAGTATTCCCTAGCATCCTAGCGAACCTTAGCTATAATATCTCTATAGAAGGGGTCTTTAGCCTATAGTCCTCCAACTATCCGTTCGAGATCCGCGCCTAGTCGCAGCATATAAGCTGTTTTATCCTAAATAAGCTCCCTTATTATAGTATATAGGATATACTATTCCGGTATAGTAACCCTAGCTCCCCCTAAGTCCTCTGGCCTATCGCTATTCTCTCGTGGAGCAGTTAGCGTAGCACCTGCATATGCTTTTATGCAGGTAATAGCGCTAATATGCATACTTATATATAATAGCTTATTAGTACCTATCGTGGGGTAGTACTAACTTGAGGGTGAGGATCCCTTAACCTTAGAGCTAGCCCTCTAGTAAGGTTCTTATATGCTTCGCTAGACGGCTTAGGTATAAGTTCTCGCGACTGCTATAGTTCCTTCGAGCTTAGTAATATACTAGCAAATATTTACTAAAAGCTAGCTAATAAGCCTAAGTTTCTTTCTAAGGGTAGGAAGTATATTATCTACCTTAATATCTTCTACTATATAGTTAGGGTATTATAATAGTCTATCTACTAGATTAATAACCCCCGACCTATACTAGATTTTAAAGTCAAATGCTAATAAGTAGTAAACCTATCGCGCGAGTCTTCTATAAATATCCCGCGTAGGTATAGCGAGCACTCCTGTCACAGTCTTCCTACTAGCCTGGGGCTACAGTAGGGGTCGCTAAGACTGCGAGTGAAACAAGGAAAAGAGCAATACAAACGTGAACAATAATAAATAGTGTAATAAGCAATTATAAGTATATCGTAATATATTCTATAATAGCCGAGCCTTCTAAGCTTATCTACTAGAAGTCTCCTACTTAAAGGATAGGCATTAAGCCTAACTATAGTTATATAGAATACTACGTAATAGCCGACTATATTACTAAAAGGCGTATAATATATACCCCCTTTTCAAAAAGCAATTATCCCGATTGCTATTACTATTATTCTAGGATATATATGCTTAATATTCCCTTTTCTCCCTCTTTATATTCTAATTACTAGAAATCACTATAGCATTATTAATTAGTCGTCGCGCTAGCAGAGGAGTGCGTCGAACTTAGATATCTACTAGCGCTTAGCAGCACTATTATTACTAGCATCGCTTAGCGCAAGTTACTTATCGCTAGTACGCTAGAGACCCTCGATTATAATATAGAGGTTTGCAATCTTAGCGAGAAGGCCTGCGATCTCTTTAGTCTTAACTATATTAATAGCTATATAAATCTTATTAGCAACCGCCTGCTTAGATATGCTATTATTCTTAAGTTTAGTAAGATGCTTACTAATAGCATTAATATTAATAATATCCACGTTAGCTACGTTAGTCTCTATGGTATCGAGGCGAGGAAGGATTTCCTATTAGATACTATTAATAATAGTATTAACGTTACCCTCAGCCTTATTAGCGAGGTCCTTAGCGTTTTTAGCATCCTTGCGGGCTAACGGGTCCGTAGTAGTGATATTACTAATATTAATAAGCAGGGCGATAGAAAGGAGGTCGATACGGTTTATTATAATAAGGTTGCTAGCAATAATTCTATTAGCATAACTATAAGTATTATAAAAGTACGTAGCGAGGATCTAGGCGTAGCTAGGGAGAAGCTCGCTATAAGCGTTATTATTAATATACGCGTTATATACTCGCTTAAGGGTATCCTAGATATATTTAATATAGAGGTTAGAAGATATATTCTCAAAAGGCTCGATACTATCGAGGATTTTCTCGATCTCCTTAACGAGGATAGTATCGGGGTAGTATAGAAAGGTATTATTAACGCGAGCCTTCGCCTCGTCGATCTACTAGCGCTAGGCTATAGGGCTAGGGCAGCCCTTCTTAGGAGTCTTACGAGGGGTAGTAGCTATAGTTTTAGCTAGGGTACTAGCAATAACGCGGGCTAGCTCGGTAGCCTAGGTATCGTTATTCTAAATATTATTAGTATTATTATTAATAACCTCCTCGTATTAGGTCTTAGCATCCGTAGCGAAGAAGTTCTTCTTAGCTGCCTATTTACCCTTCTTATAGTCCTTACGGGACTTCTTCTTCTTAGCAGCAGACTTATAAGTCTTAACCGGAGTACTGAGGTTAATACTATAGTTACTAACTTAGTTATTATTATCTTAGTTATTACTACCCTAGCGCAAGGAGATAGGGTTAAGCACCTCGTCGTTCTAGGGGTTAGCACCCTCGTCTTAGCTGCTACTATCGTTAGATAGGTGAGAGGATAGGACCTCGTAGTTATTAGCAACTTCCTTACCTTTAGAAGCTATTATCGTAGTAGTATTAGTTAGGCTAGCGTTCGGGAGGCTATATTTAGCAGGTTAGAATAATATTATTGCTTATTATAAGAGGTCTATTGAGTAATAATTAGCATATAGGAGAGAAATAAATAAATAAAAAGTATAGATATACCTAAATAAAAGTAAGTAGGTATAGTAAATAGAAGGAAGATATAGAAGGAAAAATTTTTTTTTTTATAATAGGGGTTAGTAAAGAAGGTATATAAAAGTTAGCACCCTCTGCTCCTTCCTATTTATTTCGATATAAGATAGAGAGATCGAGGAAAGAGTAGTTAATAGCGAAAATAGCGATAATAAAGGGAAAATTTGTAATCCTAATATTAATTCAGGGTATATATATTCGTTCTATTAAAAGGATAAGAAAACTATTTAGTTATGCACGAGGTGCGCGCCTTCTTATAGCTCTTTTAGTATCCTAGTTAAGGGGGAATTTAGTATTATACTTATTAATAATATCATTTATATTAAGTAATAGGGAGTCTCTTTATTCCTAGGTATCGTCTTTTGCTATAAAACCCTTCTATCGGACGAGGTATTTAATAGTAGGTTTATAACTCCTCTATAAGACTCTTTATTTAATAATATAGTTAAGTTCCTACTCCTTACTACTATTAACCTTAATAGGCTTTAGTAGCGGAGTCTCGTAGTTAAATAGGTCTTCTCCCTAAGCTAGCTTATATAGCTAGGCTATAGAGAGGATTAGGTAAACCTGCTAGTATTTAGGAATATCTACCTCATAGGCGAGAGGACTAATAATATACTTAATTCGGAAGGGTCCTATCTATCTAGAGGTCTATTTACTATTACGTTATCCTAGCAAGTAGAATCCTTTGCTAAGTTATATCTAGACTTTATCCCCTTTATTAATAGTTACGTTAGTATAGTAGTTATTATATCTCTCCTTATGCGAGGCGTTTGCTATATTAATAAGTAGTAGTGCTTCCTTCTAATATATCTCCCTGAGGATAGTAAGGCTCTCTATTAGGGCGCTCATTTGCACGACTACGTTAAGAATACTTCATAGCTTGAATCCGAGTATAACCTCGTTTAGCAATCGCCTGATTATAGCAAATAGGGAGTTATTAAGATTATGCTATAGGGCAGGTAGTATATCAGTCTATAGGATATTAGGGGATTTAGATATATAGAACCGTATTATAATCTTAGTAGTCTAGTTTATTCTTTCGCTCTACCTATCTATCTAGGGGTAGTATGCTATTAAGAGGAGGAGCCTGACGTTAAGGGCGTTGAATATCGTATGCTATACTATAGAGATAAACTTAGGATCCTAGTTACTAATAATATAATATAGAATTCCCTAGTCTAAGAGGAAAAATATGCGAAGTAGGACTATTACCTATTCTTTTACTCTATAGGTCGAATATCCTATGAGAAGGATTATCTTTTTTGAGAATTTATATATTACTATTGCTAATATATCTAACTCTAGGAAACCTAGTAGGGCGTAAGGACTTCTATAGGATAGCACCTTAGGCATATTAGTAACGAAGTCTATAGTAATAGTATTATAAGGGATATCTACGACGGGGATAGGTTATAGCTATCCTAGCAGCCTTTAGCAGTCGACTTAGTTCTCTTTATACTAGTTATAGTAGGCGATATATCGTTATATAAGCAACTTCTTATTATGAAACTAAAAAGTCGATATTTCTACTATTATACGGTCCGCGCTAAAGTAGTATTTTTCATTATAACTAAGGCGGAGAATCGCAAGTACTAACTTACGCGGAATATAGAGTCTCTAAGTACTATCCGTAGCTATATAAAGGATAAGCCCTTCTAGCGATAGACTCTAAGGAGTTATTTAATAGCGTTTTAGGGCTCTTCTAGCAGCTCTAGCGCTATTTTCCTTAGTAGTAGTATCGAATAGTAACTACTACTTACCTAGTTCCTTCTGCTAGGATCGGAGTTATTTAAGAATTTTGCTATACCTCGTATTATTAGTATAGTTATCCATAATCTCAGCGATGAAGTCCTCCGAAATGCTTATAGTTATCTCCCCTATTGCTCCGTAGGCTTGTGACTTCTTAGCTGACTAGTTGACTATGTCTATAAATCCTGCGTCGTCGTCGTTGCTATAGGTTATTTCCGCGAGGACGTTGCTATCCTCAAACCTATCAGCTCGTCCTGAGGCTGTAAGCAACGGCAGGCGCGAGAGGGCGTCGGGGACGACGTTGAGCTTGAATAGTCGGCTGTGTAAGTCGACGGTTGAGACCTCTGTCTCTTTGACTTCTTTGACTTCCTTCCTTTTAGCATATAAATGCTTTTAGGAGGGGGTTTCGAGGTCGAGTCTGAGTCCTCTACCTCGTTACGAATTTTCACGGTATGAGGGAGGTCTTGGATAAGAAAAAAGAATAGGTCAGGTCGTGCTACTAGATATTATAGTCTTCCTACTAGCCTGGGGCTATAGTAGGGGTCGCTAAGACTGCGAGTAAAACAAGGAAAAGAGCAATACAAACGTGAATAATAATAAATAGTATAATAAGCAATTATAGGTATATCGTGATATATTCTATAATAGCCGAGCCTTCTAACCTTATCTGCTAGAAGTCTCCTACTTAAAGGATGGGCGTTGAGCCTAACCGTGGTCACGTGGAATACCACGTGATGGCCGACTATATCACCAAAAGGCGTGTGACAACTCCTTTTAGCGCTATATAGTCTATAAGTACTACGAATTTCTCAGGGAGTCCTTATAAGTACTATGCCTAGTAATCTAAACTTTCTATAATAGCAAGGAGTTCCTATTACCCCATAGCCTAGCGCCTCTCTATATCTAAGAGCTTCCTTAACTAGAAGGCTATTAGGTGCTAAACTATGCTATATTTCTATAAAAGCACGCTAGATGCTACCTAAGTAGATATATTAGTCTCAACCCTGGTTTCTAACGTTAGGTTATAGTATCTTAGCATTAGGGCTTCGGTAAATGCTCTCCGAAGTATCTCAAATGCAGTCTATATCTCCCCTATCTAAGCGAAGGCTCCCAACTTCATACTATTCTAGCTTCCCTTAAGCGCGCTAGTTATAAGGGCTGCGATATAAGAATATCTTATAATAAACTTATAGTAAAAGTTATAGAAACTAAGGAATACCTAGATATCTCTAAAAGACTTAGGCACTAGCTATTTAGCAACTACTCGGACTCTATCTAGGTCTATCCCGATGCTATCTTAGGTGATATAGAACCCTAGAAAGTCTACTTCTATCTAGTAGAAGTTATACTTCTTTAGTTTTATAAATAGCTTAGCAGCCCTTAGGCAGTATAGGATAGCATAGAGGTCCTTAGTATGCTATTCCCTTATATCTAAGTAGATTAGAATATTATCTAGGTATATAATATAGCAGGTATCTAGAAAGTTAGCAAGTATTTAGTAAATATACGCCTAAAAAGTTACTAAGGTATTCGTAAGCCTAAATAGTATTATAGTATACTCGAAGTACCTATATCGCGTTTTAAACGCTATTTTCTACCTATCTGCCTTATTAATTGCAATTTAGTAATATACCTCGCTTAAGTTAATCTTCGAAATAAACTTCGCTCTAGCGAGCCTATCTAGAAGTTTGCTAATTAGTAGCAGAGGATAATAGTTCTTTACTATGATTTTATTTAATCCCTTATAGTCTATATATAGTTATAGGCTTCTATCCTTCTTAAGTACGAATAGCACTAGTGCTCCCGCAGAGCTAGTTAAGTAGTATATATAGCCTACCGCCTCTATATCCTAGATATACTTAGCGAGCGTTTATAACTACTCTGCTAATATAGGGTATATTAGTCTATATAGGGGTTCCTTGCTAGGTTTTAGTTCGATATAGTATACCGCTCCCTTTAGCTTTAGAACTTTCTTCGCATTCTCCTTATTAAAAACGTTAGTAAAGTCTTAAAGTTCCCTAGGAATCTTCTTCTCCTGCTTATTATCTAGCGAGTCTTCGCCTAAAGACTTTATATCCTTCTTATTAGGGCTTATAGCACTTATTAGATATATAATATAAGCCTATTAGCTATTCTCTATAATCTCTTAGATAATCGCCTCTAGCTTAGCGAGCGAGAGGGGTTTATATAACTAAGTATATATATAGGTATCTATATAAATACCTTCCTATTCTATTAAGTTATTAGATAGAAAGATATCTCCTGCTCCTTTAGAGCGAGGGCTTATAATAAAAGCCTAGCGAATCTTCTATAAGTAACCCTAACTATCTATAAGGAAGAATATAAGCTAGTAGACCTTACCTATAGGTATAGGCCTTCCCTAGAAATCTACTAATTCAAGGGCTATAATACTAGTAGCCTCCTTTAGTTAGAGCCTCTTAACGAGGTCTTTTTATATAATATCTACTACTATGCAAGTATCTATATCGACCTCTAATTTGACTTCGCTAGATACTCGGAGCGCTAATACCTATCCCTTAATAGTTTATCCTACTAGAACCGAGGTGATTTCTAATATAATACCCCTCGGGGTTATATCTATGCCTACTCGTTTCCTAAGTCCTTAGTATTAGTTATACTAGGTATTACGATTACGCTTATCCCGCCCTGCCTTAGGTTTAGGTTCTAATTGCTACCTATTAGCTATGCACAGGGTTTGGTATAGTTAGGGGAGATATAGCTATACTTCTTATAGTTATAGTATTAGGGTCCCCGGGAGTTAGTAGATATACTACTAGCACCGGGTGTTATATAAGTATCTGCTAAGCGGTTGTTCTAGGACGGGGTCTCTAAGTAGCAATCCCTTAAGTCTATTAACCTAGGGGGTTATAAGCTGCTCTTATAAGGGCGGTCTAGAGAGCCTAAGTATAGTCGCTTATGCAACTCGGAACGGCTAGCAGATGTTCCCCTATATCTCCCTTCTATAATCTCCTATAATCTCTATATATATAGGGCAATAGTATATATATTAGTATAGTTAATATCCTGCTTAAAGAGTTCGTCCTTTAGGGTCCTAATAAGGCCCTAAAAGAAGGCGTACGCCTTTATATTACTAGTGCTCAGCTTGCTAAGTACTTAGTTAATAGACTCCTATCGAGCCTAATATGCAATTAGTTTCTTATTATCTTTCTAATAGTATTATTTTAGAGTATTATAGTAGTTCTATTCTTAGAGCTCGGGCGCGATATACTACCCTCTTATGAAAATTCTAAAGTCTTCCTATTTAAGGTCTATCTAATTCCCCGACTCGTCTATAAGTATTTACTAATAATTCTGCTATTCTATTTATAAGGTATGCTCTATTATACTCAAAGCCTACTAGATATATTAGCTATTAGAGCAGCTAGGGCGGTGCTTATAAGCCTCTTTAATTATAATAAGCTAATCTTCTCTTATTATATTAATAGATTTGCTAATAAAGCACGCTACGTTATAATTCGGGGGTTTTTTATAAACCTTAGGCGATCGCTTAGCAGGAGCTTAGTTACTTAATGCAATAGCAATTAGCTCCTATTAGTTAGCTATTATAGTTATAATCTATTATATTAGTACTTAGCTAGTTGCTTTATCTAGCCCTCTAGCTTAGGCTAGCCTATTAGCTGCAGCTATAGATATCTAGCCCGTTAGCCCGTCCGGTTTATAAGAAGGGGTCTTATATACCCTATTCTCCTGCATATACTTAGCATCCACGTAGTGAGCATTTAGCATAGGTAGCCCGTTCTCTTTAGGGCTCCTAGCCTCGCTTAAAGCATAGCTTCTTACCTCCTCTTATTAGCTCGTATTATCTTCTAATCGCTCGCTAGGGTTAGCTTCCTTATAAAGGTTTATACTAGCTATTTCGCTCTACTCTTAGCGAATATTAAGCGTAGGTTCTTTAGCCTAATTAGTAGGTATTGCTCGGGTATATAGTGCTATTATTATTACTAACCTTCCTAAAGCAGGGTAGAAGCAAAAGAATTATAAAGGTATCGAGGAGCTACGAGCTATAGTTAGGTTAAACTAATAGCAGAAGCACCTAAAAGATAGGGTCCGTATTATTATACTACTTTTACTTGCTTCTTCTAAGATCCCTTATTTCTATCCTTTAGTAAGTATTCGCTAAGTCTTCGCTATAAGGGTTCTATGCCCTAGACCTACAAGCCTCTCCATCCCTTCAGCCTATAGTAGCCAAAGCGTCTCCAGCTTCTCCGGTCTAGGTATCCAGTCCCTTATAAATAAGCCTATATTTTTTAAGGTTAATACCTATAAAGGTAGCTTTAGGCTTATAGTATTCTAACTAGGCATCCTATAGAATAGCACTAATATACTTAGTAAAGATATCGCATAAATCCATATCTAACTAGTGCTTTTTCTATCTAAGGTTACATCGCCCTTAGAAAAGCAATACTTCGCTATAGAAGCGGAGGTAGTAGTAGTAGTATAAGCTATAAAGAAGCTCTATAAGCTCGTGCAATCGAATAAGCACCCTATATAGATTCTCATGGATTATATAGCTACGAAGGGAATTCTTATATATACCTCGCTATAGACTATAGACCTTAATAAGGCTAACCTGCAGCTCGCGAGCGCTGCGAACTACCTATTATAATTCAACCTTAATATTACCTATATACTAGGGAAGCTTAACGTTATCCCCGATGCCCTCTCGCGCTTATTATTACTTATAGCCTTAGGACGAGCTAATAGGTTTAAGGATAGCGACGTTCTCGCGGAAATAACCTATAGCAATAATAATAACAACGACATAGGATTTATAGATATAGTTAACTAGTTAGCTAAGAAGTCATAAGCCTATAGAGCAATAGGGGAGATAACTATAAGCATTTCAGAAGACTTTATTACTAAGATTATAGATAACTATACTAACGATACGAGGTATAATAAAATTCTCAAATAACTCCGATCCTAGCAGAAGGAACTAGGTAAGTAGTAGTTACTATTCGATACTACTATTAAGGAAAATAGCGCTAGAGCTACTAGAAGAGCCCTAAAATGCTATTAAACAACTCCTTAGAGTCTATTGCTAGAAGGGCTTATCCTTTATATAGCTACGGATAGCACTCAGAGACTCTATATTCCGCGCAAGTTAGTACTTATAATTCTCTACCTTAGTTATAATAAAAAATACTACTTCAGCGCGGACTGCATAATAGTAGAAATATCGACTTTTTAGTTTTATAATAAGAAGTCGCTTATATAATAATATATCACCTACTATAACTAGTGCAAAGAGAACTAAATCGACCGCTAAAGGCTACTAGGATAGCTATAACCTATCCCCGTTATAGATATCCCTTATAATACTATTACTATAGACTTTATTACTAATATGCCTAAGGTGCTATCCTATAGAAGTTCCTATGCCCTACTAGGTTTCCTAGAGTTAGATATATTAGTAATAATAACGTATAAATTCTCAAAAAAGATAATCCTTCTCGCAGGATATTCAACCTATAGAGCAAAAGAATAAGCAATAGTCCTACTCTACGCATTTTTCCTCTTAGACTAGGGAATTCCACGTTATATTATTAGTAACCGGGATCCTAAGTTTATCTCTGTAGTATAGTATATAATATTCAACGCCCTTAATATTAGGCTCCTCCTCTTAATAGTATACTACCCCTAGATAGATAAGTAGAGCGAAAGAATAAACTAGACTGCTAAGATTGCGATATAGTTCTATATATCTAAATCCCCTAATATCCCGTAGACTAATATACTACCTACCCTATAGTATAATCTTAATAACTCCCTATCTATTATAATTAGATAATCGCTAAACGAGGTTATACTTAGATTTAAGCTACGAAGTATCCTTAATATAGTTATATAAATAAGCGCCCCGACTAAGAGCCTTATTATCCTTAGGGAGATATATTAGAAGGAGGTACTACTACTTATTAATATAGCGAACGCCTCGTATAAGGAGAGATATAATAACTACTATGCTAATATAACTTTTAACGAAGGGGATGAAGTCTAGATACGACTTAGCAAAGGATTCCACCTGCTAGGATAATATAATAGCAAATAGACCTCTAGATAGATAGGACCCTTCCGAATTAAGCGAGTTATTAGTCCTCTCGCCTATAAGGTGGATATTCCTAAGTACTAGCAGGTTTATCTAATCCTCTCTATAGCCTAGCTATATAAGCTAGCCTAGGGAGAAGACCTATTTAACTATAAGACTCTGCTACTAAAGCCTATTGAGGTTAATAGTAGTGAGGAGTAGGAACTTAACTATATTATTAAACGAAGAGTCTTATAGAGGAGTTATAAACCTATTATTAAATACCTCGTCTAATAGAAGGGCTTTATAGCAAAAGACGATACCTAGGAATAAAGAGACTCCCTATTACCTAATATAAATAATATTATTAACGAGTATAACGCTAAATTCCCCCTCGACTAGGATACTAAAAGAGCTATAAGAAGGCGCGCACCTTATATATAACCGAATAGTTTTCCTATCCTTTTAATAGGATAAATATATATACCCTGAATTAATATTAGGACTATAAATTTTCCCTTTATTATCGCTATTTTTATTATTAACTACTCTTTCCTCGATCTCTCTATCTTATATTAAAATAAATAAGAAGGAGCGGAGGGTGCTAACTTTTATACGCCTTCTTTACTAACCTCTATTATAAAAATTTCTTTTTTCCTTCTATATCTTCCTTCTATTTACTATACCTACCTACTTTTATTTAGGCATATCTATACTTTTTATTTATTTATTTCTCTCCTATATAGTAATTATTACCTAATAGACCTCTTATAATAAGTAATAATATTATCCTAACCTGCTAAATATAGCCTCTAGAACGCTAGCCTAATTAATACTACTGCGATAATAGCTTCTAAAAGCAAGGAAGTTACTAATAACTACGAGGTCCTATCCTCTTACCTATCTAATAATAGCAGCAGCTAAGACGAGGGTACTAACCCCTAGAATAATGAGGTGCTTAACCCCGTCTCCCTATGCTAAGGTAGTAATAACTAAGGTAGCGATAACTAAGTTAGTAACTATAGTATTAACCTCAGCACTCTAGTTAAGACTTATAAGTCTACTGCTAAGAAGAAGAAGTCCTATAAGGACCATAAGAAGGGCAAATAGGTAGCTAAGAAGAACTTCTTCGCTATAGATGCTAAGACCTAATACGAGGAGGTTATTAATAATAACGCTAATAACGTTTAGAACGATAATACCTAGGCTACCGAGCTAGCCTGCGTTATTACTAGTACTACTGCTAACGTCAAGGAGACTACCCTAGCTAAAACCATAGCTACTACCCCTTATAAGACTCCTAAGAAGGGCCGCCCTAGCCCTATAGCCTAACGCTAGCAGATCGATAAGGCGAAGGCTTATATTAATAACGCCTTTCTATATTACCCTAATGCTATCCTCGTCGAGGAGATAAAGAAAATCCTTAATAATATCGAGCCTTTTGAGAATATATCTTCTAACCTCTATATTAGATATATCTAGGATACCCTCAAGCAAGCGTATAACGCGTATATTAATAATAATGCTTATAGCAAGCTTCTCCCTAGCTACGCCTAGGTCCTTGCTATATATTTTTATAATACCTATAGTTATACTAATAGAATTATTACTAGTAACCTTATTATAATAAACCGTATTAACCTCCTTTCTGTCGCCCTGCTTATTAATATTAGTAATATTACTACTACGGACCTATTAGCCTGCAAGGATGTGTCACGAGCCTGGATGAGATCGTAGGGGAAAGGACTTACCGGACTTACCGGACTACCCTATAGGGGTCCGTAGAAGGAGGATATCGGGTAGCGTCTCGGATAACGGGCTATGCTAGGAGTCCGTAGAAGGGGAATACTAGTAGCGCCCCGGGTAATAAGCTATCCTAGGGAAGTCCGTAGGTAGGGGGCACCGGGTGGCTCCCTATATAAGTCCTCTAATCCTCACGCACCCTTATATAGTAGACTAGAGGGTTAGAGAAGAATAAACGTTATAACTTTATACCTATCTATACTAACTCTTTTACTCTATACCGCACCCCCCTTTATAATATATTCTTCTCTCTTACCTATGCTAATAGGGGTGCAGACCGTTAGAGCAGTGCTATGTATAATAACGATATCTACCCGCAGGTCTACTAGGGAGGCAAGATCCCCTGCTAGATAGGAGCTACCAAATAGCTAAACTTAGGATGAGATACCTATCGATCGGAATAACGAAGAGAGTACTAGTAAGGAACTAGTTAATTAATTAATAGAGGCTGAATTAGATCGCTTTATCGAGGAGGAGGAGAAGAAGAGTTAACTGAAGCGTAAATAAGAATATCTTAAGGCCTTAAGGGCTAGCTGACTATTAATCCTAATAAATAACCCTACTACCTACTAGGTAGTTATTAGCAGCAACCCCGAGGCGAAGAAGCACCGGTTAGAACTTTAGGGGAAGCACCTCCTAACGCTTAGGTATAAAGGGGGCACCTAGACCGATTATAACTAATTTATATTTAACCTCGATACGCGATTTGAAATAAATGAGATTACCTCCGACCTTGAGAAGGTGCTATATACTACCGGGTGCCTAGAAGGATTAGTAGCAAAGCGGTAGACCTTATACCTTTTTATTAGATATAATAATAAGGCGAAGAATATTACTTAGATATCGATAGAGGACTAGTTAACTAATAGCGTAGCTAATAAGGGGTCTAGGATCCTTAGTATATAAACTTAGCTTAAACGGGCCTACTAGCAACCGGGATAGTTATACTAGAACTTTATTAATTACTACGAAGGGATTGAGGCGGAGAGCCCCTACTAATAACCAGAGGAGATCCGGGTAGCTAACGTAGTAGCTAGGTTAGACCCTAAGCTCTAATACTATATTATAGCGAATGGATTACTAAAAACGCGGCTCGAACTTGATATAAGGGCTAGGAATGCCGAACTTATAATTAATATATAAGCATATAGGCTACTAGTGAGGGACTAGAGGACTAACTATAAGGGATAATAACTAGAGGGCTAAGCTACTAATCCAGAGGAACGGACTAAGACTATAAGGGGGGACCGTAGTTATACTAGTGCTTACTAGGAGCCTACTAAGGACTTGTTATAGGATACTAGGAGGGAAACTATCTGTTATAGTTATAATAGGAAAGGCTATATCTCACTAAGGTGCCCGTACTATAAGAAATATAGCTATACCCGCTACGAAGGTAAACTATACCCTAGCGAATAACTAGAGGAGAACCGGGTGACTATGCGGATGGTTTAGTAGGATAGCGACTAGCTACGTCGCTTCGAAATAATAATATAGGTCCGGGTTGCAAGTAGCTAGAAGACTAGTACTACGCTTATCGATTATAGAGCTAATAAGAATATTATAGACTGGAGGGTTATAGCCGATACCTAACTAGAAGCTAATAACTTAGAACCTATGAGGGGAATATGGGCATCCAAGGGACCTAACTACGGCATATAGAAGTTAGTTACCCGAATAACTAATAGTATAGGCATCTAGCGGATAGTTTTATATAATTTCAGGATTAGTAATAGTAATAGCTATAATGCTATCCTAGGGATCCCTTAGTATATATCAGAGTGCCCTAATATTAATTAGAGGGAGTTAGGCTAGACCTTTCCCCTATGCGAGAAGAGCATTCGCCCTATTATAACTAGAAAAGAGCTTAGGCGCGTTGAAAACGAAGCAAGAGCAGTACTTATAAGGGTACCGCGGATCAACCGGATATTAACTACTACCTACTAGGAGCCTAAGGACACCAAACCGAAGATCCCACCGGAGTACCAGGATTTTGAAAAGGTATTTGATATTGACCTAGCAGGAACCACACCGGAGTTTGGCTCCTGATGCTAAAAACGCAAAGGACCTCGCTAATAAGGCTGAGGGTAATATTAATACTATTATCAATAGCATCTAATAGGAAATCCTTCCTCGCCTCGATACTATAGAGATTAATATAGCTAACGTGGATACTATTAATATTAATGCTATTAGTAAGTATCTCGCTAAACTTAAGAATAATAGCGCATCTAAGCAGGCGGTTACTAATAAGATTTATATAGCTATTAATATAGTTAAGACTAAGGAGATCGCAAGCCTTCGCGCTAAGATTGCAAACCTCTATACTATAATCGAGGGTCTCTAGCATACTAGCGATAAGTAACTCGCGCTGAGTAATGCTAGTAACGACGGTGCTGCTAAGCGCTAGCAGATATCTAAGTTCAATATACTCCTCTACTAGTGCGATAACTAATTAATAACGCTATAGTAATTTCTAGCGATTAGGATATAAAGAGGGAAAAAAGGGAATATTAAGCATATTTATCCTAGATTGATAGTAATAGCAATCGGGATAATTGCTTTTTAAAAAGGGGGTATATATCACACGCCTTTTAGTAATATAGTTAGCTATTACATAGTATTCCACGTAACCACGGTTAGGCTTAACGCCTATCCTTTAAGTAGGAGACTTCTAGTAGATAAGCTTAGAAGGCTCGGCTATTATAGAATATATTATAATATACCTATAATTACCTATTATACTATTTGTTATTATTCACGTTTGCATTGCTCTTTTCCTTGTTTTACTCGCAGTCTTAGCGACCCCTACTATAGCCCCAGGCTAGTAGGAAGACTGTGATAATTTGCTCCTATATGCCCTAATCTAAGCGCGTTATAGTAGTTTTTTAGGATTTTATAGCAGAGGGATCCCTCTTCTAAGATAATAAGTCTTCTTCTAAACTAAAGGATGTTATTCTTATTAACTTAGTATCCTTAGTATTCCCTAGCATCCTAGCGAACCTTAGCTATAATATCTCTATAGAAGGGGTCTTTAGCCTATAGTCCTCTAACTATCTATTCGAGATCCGCGCCTAGTTATAATATATAAGCTATTTTATCCTAAATAAGCTTCCTTATTATAGTATATAGGATATACTATTCTAGTATAGTAACCCTAGCTCCCCCTGAGTCCTCTAGCCTATTGCCGTTCTCTCGTAGAGTAGTTAGCATAGCACCTATATATGCTTTCGTACGGGTAATAGCGCTAATATATATACTCGTATATAATAGCTTATTAGTACCTATCATAGGGTAGTACTAACTTAAGGGTGAGGATCCCTTAACCTTAGAGCTAGCCCTCTAGTAAGGTTCTTATATGCTTCGCTAGATAGCTCGGGTATAAGTTCTTATAATTACTATAGTTCCTTTAAGCTTAGTAATATGCTAGCGAATATTCGCTAAAAGCTAGCTAATAAGCCTAAGTTTCTTTCTAAGGGTAGGAAGTATATTATCTACCTTAGCATCTTCTACTACGTAGTTAGGACGTTATAATAGTCTATCTGCTAGATTAGTAACCCCTAACTTATGCTAGATTTCAAAGTCAAATACTAATAAGTAGTAGACCTATTGCACGAGTCTTCTGCGAATATCCTACGCAGGTATAGCAAGTACTCCTTTTAGCGCTACGTAGTCTATAAGTACTACGAATTTCTCGGGAAGTCTTTATAGGTATTACGCCTAGTAATCTAAACTTTTTATAATAGCAAGGAGTTCCTATTGCCCTATAGCCTAGCGCCTCTCTATATCTAAGAGCTTCCTTAACTAGAAGGCTACTAGGTATTAAACTATGCTATACTTCTATAAAAGCATGCTAGATACTACCTAAGTAGATATATTAGTCTTAACCCTAGTTTCTAATATTAGGTTATAGTATCTTAGTATTAGGGCTTTAGTAAATGCTCTCTAAAGTATCTCGAATGCGATCTATATCTCCCCTGTCTAGGCAAAGGCTCCCGACTTCATGCTATTCTAGCTTCTCTTAAGCGTGCTAGTTATAGGGGCTATAATATAAGAATATCTTATAATAAACTTATAGTAAAAGTTATAGAAACTAAGGAATATTTAGATATCTCTAAAAGACTTTAGCACTAGCTATTTAGTAACTACT
>JAOQIF010001251.1:0-22718 GCA_026260285.1 Colletotrichum sansevieriae
CTAAGGTTCGCTAGGATACTAGGGAATACTAAGGATACTAAGTTAATAAGAATAATATCCTTTAGTTTAGAAGAAGACTTATTATCCTAGAAGAGGGATCCCTCTATTATAAAATCCTAAAAAACTATTATAATACGCCTAGATTAGGGTATATAGGAGTAAATAAGATAGCTAAGCTAATCTTATAAAAGTTTTATTAGCTATATTTAATAGAGGATATATAGCGATATATTACTAAATACCTATGCTACTAAGGGGCGCGCATACTATAGTATAAGCTATATAAGCTATTATAAATACTAGAACTACTAGTATACCTATTCTAATAGATTTCCTTAGACTTCTTAACTAGCTTGCTAGAAAGTCGCTAAGATAATAGAGTTACTTATAATATAATCCTAGTAATTATATATTAGATAACTAAAGTAGCACGGTTCTTAGCGATAACTAAGCGACTAGATGCTACGGGTTTAGCAAGGATCTTATATTAAGAGATCGAGTACTAATATAGCACGCTAGAGGTTATTATTAGTAACTGAGATAAACTAATCACTAGCTAGTTCTAGCGAGACTAGACTAAGGCCTGAGATATAGAAGGGCGCATCTCTACTACATAGTATCTATAGATAGATAGTTAGACCGAAAGAATATACTAGATCCTAACTATATATCTTATAAAGTTTAGCAAAGGCTTATGCAACTAATAAGCAATATAACTAGTTAAAGCCGAATTTTCATATAATAATAGCAAATATGCTACTATTAGTATATCCCTATTTAAAGCCCTTATAGGATACTACCCTCGAATAGTTAACTACTACTTGCTAAATATAGAAATTAGGACTTAAGGGGTTAATAAAAGGCTTAAGAAGCTAATACAGGTTTGCTAAAGAATAGCTAAGACCTAGCGATATATAACTAAGGTATAAGCTAAGAATGCGAATACTAGAAGAAAAGCGTAATTATATTATATTAGAGATATTATAAGACTCTTAATAAAGAACTTCTATTTCGCAAAGGGTTAGTAAAAGCTTGCTCTAAGATTTATTCCTATATTAGTTATAGAAGTTATAAGCCCTAATACCTATAGAGTATAACTCCTAGAGAAGTATAGTAGAGTATATAATATCTTCTCTATTACTCTACTTAAGCTATAATATAGCTAAAAGCTTATTAAGGGGTAGCTCCCGGACCTTAAAGAAGACCCTGAGGAATAGGAAGTTAAGGATATTATATCACGGAGGGAAGCGCTAATAAGCCCCCTATATTTAGTTAAGTAGAAAGGCTAGCTAGTAGAGTATAATACCTAGAAGCCTAAAGAATACTTAGCAAATACTTTGCAAATCCTAGCCGGATTTAAGAAATAGTAGCATAAGTTATATTATAAGTAGGATAACGAGTAGTATAGATTAATAAGAAAAGTTAATTAACTATAAGATAGCTGAAATACTAAAGAGAAGACCCCCCCTATAAAGAATAATATAAACCCTATAGGTATCTAACCTTATATTACTATAGAAGTCTACTATACTCTTACTGAAGTTCTATTAGCACTACTACTCCTTATCGTTATTATTACCCTTATCGTTATTATTATTATCCTCGCTCTCCTCCTTAGAGCTCTCGCTAGTAATACTACTATTACTACCCTAACTATCGCTCTCTATAGCTTCATTAGAGTTGCTATCCTCTATAGTAGAGGACTTATCCTCCTCGCTATTATAAACCTAGTATTACTAAGCTACTACTAAGGTATTACTAACCTTCTTCTAAGAATTTAGTCGAGGCGTAGGATTACTACTAATAACTTTAAAGATAGTAATAGGAGCTTAGTAGTAAGTATTATAAAGTATATAGGAACCTTAGACCTTTGAAGGCTCCTATAAAGGAAGCGTAGATATATAGGTATTACTCTTTAAAAGCTATATTATTAGGATATTAGCGAGCTTATTAAAAAAGGTAGCCTATTTAAAGATATAGGTCCTATTATATAAATAAATAGGGAGAGCATTATTAAGCTATATTATAATCTCCTTAACTAGAACCTTATCCTTAGCCTAGCAAGCTGCTTATAAATATATATTAGACTAACGAAAGAGCGAGACTAATTATAAGGTAAAACCTACCTCGAGTAAAACCTATAGATATACCTAGGTATATAAAGCTATACTCTCCTTAATACCTATAGCTAGGAGCTAGTTCTTATAGTTCTTAGAACTAAGCTTAAGACTAGCAGGGTTTATTAACTAGTTATAGAAGCGTTAGAGAAGCTCCTACCCCTGCTCTATAGCTGCGAAGATATAGAAGATCTCATGCTATTAATACTAGCTAGTAGTAATTGCGCGGATATAATACTTAACTTAGTTCTAATAGAAATATATAATACTAATAAGATAAGTAGGAATCTAGAAATAGGAAAAGTTAGCCTATACCTCTATTAAATAGTCGCTGAACTCACCCTATAGTACTTAATACTATAAACCTAGTATAACTCGCATATATAATTACTATTATAGCAATAGGTGCAGATAACCTAGGCATTCTTAGGGAGCTATAAGGCGTAACTAACGCAGGGTTCGCTACTACCCGCTTAATCACGCTAATAGTTATTACTACTAAGTTTAGCCTTAGTAGGGCTATACTTAGCGAGGAGTCGGCTAATAAGGCTCTTAGTACTTATAATATTTAAGGAAGTATTAAAAGATAGGGAGGTTCTATAAAGTCTTAATAAAGGGCTTAGATAATATAAAAGTAGTTATTAAATAATATAGTATAATAAGGAGGGAAAAGAACTAACCCTAGGGCGGGAAAAAGCTATTATTTTATAGATAGCTAAAGAGACCTCGCTAAACTATTATAAAAGCAGATATAACTTCGGATAGTAAAGAATAGTAGTTACTTATTATAATAAGTACTACCTACTAGGAGATAGATATAGTAAATTAGTAATAATAGTTGCTATCTAACCTACTTAATAGCCTCATAACGCGCCTATTTAGAAGGGGGATAATAGGATAAAAAACGAAGTTATTATAAGGGTATAGTATAAGAAGGTGCTCGCTAGATAAAGAGCGAATAATGGGAGAACTAAAATGAAGCTACTATTAGGATAACTACCCTCTTTTAAAAGGAAATAATAGGATAAAAAACGAAGTTATTATAAGGGTATAATATAAGAAGGTACTCGCTAGATAAAGAGCGAATAATAGGAGAACTAAAACGAAGCTACTATTAGGATAACCGCCTTCTTTTAAAAGGAAATAATAGGATAAAAAAACGAAGTCTTTATAAGGGTATAGCATAAGCAAGTACTTACTAAATAAAGGGCGAATAATAGGAGAATAAAAACGAGGTTATAAGGATAACCGCCCTTATTTAAAAGGAAACGATAGGATCCCTTTAGAATAGCCCGGATAGAGAGCATAAAAGGGCCTAAAAGGAGAGGAACTATAAGGAATAGGACTATAAGCCTAGCTATTATATCTATAACTCTAAGGGCTCTACTATCTTTTAGTAAATATTTAGCGAATAGATACTACACTAGATAATAATAGTAATAAGTAAAGGACCGGGGCCTACCCCGGATAGCTAAGAAGAATAATAACAGAGAGCTAACCTATAATACCTAATCTTATAATAGGGACTACTATAATTAGAAGGGGGATAATTATAAGGGATTAGATACCTAGACTAGAGAAGCTAGAGATGCTTTAGCTACTATAGGCCGAAGGGATAGAGAGGCTTATAGGTCTAGGGTATAGAACCCTTATAGCGAAGACTTAGTAAATACTTACTAAAGGCTAGAAATAAGGGATCTTAGAGGAAGTAAGCAAAAGTAGCGTAATAATATAGACCCTATCTTTTAGGTGCTTCTGCTATTAGTTTGACCTAACCGTGGCTCTTAGCCCCTCGATACCTTTATATATAGTTATAGTAATATTAGCGCGCTATAGAGCACGATGCTAACTAGAGACTGAGGCATCTCCGCCCCTAGAGCTATCCGTCTAGAAGGGGCACCTTATGCTAACCCTTATAGTATTAATAAATGCTTTTGAGGTCTCTATACTACCTTATAGTATAGTAATACTTATCCGAAGGTCTGCTAGTAGTTCGCTAATAAGCTTTAGCTTCTTTACTAGGGTTAGGAGTATATTATTATACTTTACCTCCCCCTCTACATAATCTAGCCTCCTAGATAGACTATCTACTAGGTTTATAACCCCCGATTTATACCCTAGGTTGAAGTTAAACGCTAAGAATTTATATACCTATTTAGCGAGCCTTCCCTTAAAGGTCCTACGTAAGCATGCTAATAACTCCCTTTAGCGCCTAGTAATCTATTAGAACTATAAACTTCTTTAATATACCCTAAAGGTAGTAAGCCTAATAATCTAAACTCTTAACTATAGCGAGAAGTTCCTATTAGCCTGCTCCCTAATATTACTCTATATCGCTAAGCTTCTATAAATAGTAAGCAACTAGTTACTACTAACTATTAATATGCTATAATAGGATACTAGATATAGCTTTTATAGAAGTATCTATCTCAACCCTTATCTCGCAGGTTAGGTCCTAGTATTAGAGAATAGTTGCTAAGTAGAAGGCAGCTTGAAGCTGCTCGAAGGCTTATTAAGCCTCTTCTAGCTAGTGAAACTCGCCTCCTTTCTTACTATTCTCGCTACCCTTTAGTAGGGATATTATTAGGGCTATAATGCCTAAATACCCTAGAATAAACTTATAGTAGAAGTTATAGAATCTAAGGAAGACCTAGATATCTTAGTATATCTTTAGCAGCTTCTATTTAGTAACGGCTCGGATACGAGTTTAATTTATTAATATATCCTCAGGTATAATAATATACCCTAGGAACTCTACTTATTATTAGTAAAACCTATACTTACTAAGCTTAGTATAGAGCTCCTACTAGTAAAGCCTATAGAGTACTCGGAGAAGGTCCTTTATATACTGCTCTCTTATCTCGAAGTAAACTATAATATTATCTATATAAGTAATATAATAGGTATCTAGCAGCTTAGCGAGCGCTTAGTAAATATATACCTAGAGTATAGCTAGGGCGTTTATAAGTCTAAATAGTATAATAGTATATTTAAAGTGCTTATAATATATCCTAAATGCTATTTTCTAGCAATCTTCTAGCTTAATGCGAATATAGTAGTATATATCTTAAATATCGATTTTTGAGATCTATTTCGCTCCTCGAAGCCTATCTAATAGTTCGCTAATAAGAGGGAGTAGATATTAGTTCTTTATTATTACCTTATTAAGGCCTCGATAATCTATATAAAAGCATAGGGACCTATCTTTCTTAAGTATGAAAAGGATAGGGGCGCCTGCTTTACTAATTAAGGGTTAGATCCGCCCTATCGCTTAGTTATTAGCAATATATTAGCGAAGTTCTTCTAACTAATACTTATTTAATAAGTAGATAGGCCTATATAGGGGTTTCTTCCCTTTAATTAAATTAATAGTATATTCTACGCCCTCTAGGACTAGGTACTGCTTTGCTAACTATTCGTTAAATATTACCCGTTTACTAGATAGTTCTAGCAGTAACTCTATATCGCCCTCTAGGGTATCTTCTTCTTCTAAAGCCCCTATTAGTAGCTTATAGGAGGTGATATTCCCTGATATATATATAATATAAGCCTTCTAGCTATTCTTAATAATCTCTTATACAAATACTAATAGTTTAGCAATACTAAAGCGTTTATATTCCTAAGTATTTGTCGGATAACTATCCTGCGCAGGTAATAGTACTAGAAAGATAGGGTTCTTCCGTAATACTATAGTTGTTCATGATATCTAACTATCGTAGGTTTAGTGGTTACGATGGCTATATAGGCAGTCCTTATATATGGGGTCCTGGCCCTCCTATTAGCTGAATCGGCGTAATAGGTGGGTCCGAACGGCCCGATGTAGCGCTAGTCGGGTCAGCGACGAACCGCTAACTAGGCTTCTAATACTAGCAGTCTTTTATTACTACTAGTGCCTACCCCATAATAGCCCATATTCATCGAGATAACTACTAAATAGTACTACTTATAAAAGGGGCCTAAATAGCCTAATAACTACAGATCCCCCGGTATACTATATATCCCCAGCTACTATCGAACGACCCACCCCTCTATCCATATCGTCGCCTTATTATTATCAATAAGCCGTTAGAGGGCTTTATTTAGCATTAACTTCATAAGTCTATTAGCTAGGTTATTATTACTATAGATCCAGCAGATCTCCGCAATCTCGTAGCGCTTATACGACTACTATAGCGCTATTATATCGATTATAAGGCGCTTTTCTTTTGTTATACCTAGCTTAACGAGGCACTTATATAGTAAATACGAGTTAGTATAAATAATAGTTAATATTAATAGTAGATCTAGTCGATCAGAGACCTTTTAGAAGGTTATTATAATCGCATAGGCTATATTAATGCTAGTAACTATGCTATAGATCTCCGAGGCTAGCACACTACGGGTAACGCATTTTGACTTTATTAAGCTATAGTAGACGACGTTACTATTAATTTCGAACGTATTAATAGCCTTATTATTATTAGTCTTATTAGCTAGTATAATAATAAAGCCTAGTTATAATAATAGGTCGTTATTATTAGCAAAAGATCTATTAATAAAAACAAATAGTTTCGCAATAGCGAGGTTAAGCGGGATAAAACTAAGGCCTCTATCGAGGGATTATAACTACTAGAGTATTCGCTAGTTAAGGATTCTAATGTCGTTAATTATAGGGTTTTGCCGTTATATAGCAATAGATAGGTTAAAATAGGCCTCGGGTTAGCAAATTAATGCAATATATACGCTGCAGGCGCGTTATTTAACGTATTACTGCTTTCGGACGGCTTCGTTAGCAGAGGGGTTAATAGGGCATAACTTAAGCCCTTAGTCCTTTTAGCAAAGGGTGAAGGTATTGCTATTATTAATCGTCACGATCCTACTATTAAATATAAGGGGGTTATTAATAGCGAGGATCTACTTAGGTTTAGCTAAAAAGCCGGCTTTAGTTAATTCAGCCTCCTTAAGAGCGGAAAACGCATTGTTTAATAAGCCTAATATATTATTAGTTTATATACCTATAATAGCGAAAGATAGGTTATTTTTTATTAATATAAGCAAGCAGGGGTTAAACGACGAAGTCTCTATCTCAAGCCTCTCTTTATAGTAGCAGCTATATATAGCCTACTAATAGGTACTAGCCTTAGCGATACTATAGAGGGGTTTCATAACCTCTATAATAGTATCATCGGGGTATTTATACCGTATTTAGGCAGGTATTTCAGCAAGGATTAGGCGGGTGAGATAGGTAGCGGACTAGATATAGGCTTAGGTAATATCGCAGATCTAAAGGGTTTTGCTATTAGCTAATAATAACGGGGCGATCGCGAGGATTAGCTATTAACTAGCTCTTTAGATCATAGGGGCCTAGGTTAAAATAGCCTCTTTACTATTATTAGCATAGCCCTGAATAACAAGTCTTAACTTCTTATAGGGCTAGGTTATCTTACCCTTAACTTTATTAATAATACGGGAGCGGAAAATCCGGATCCCGCTATAACAAGTAGGGTTATACCTAACGAAGTTAAATACGCCTCGTTTAATAAGGGATTCGATCTCTTATTAGGTTAACTACTTAAAAAGCTCTCTAGGAGTTATAATCACGCTATTATTATATAACTTAATAGCGAGGTCGTGGTTAGATTACTCTTTAGCAGATAGGAAGGTCTCGCTAGTAGTAGTAATATCCGTTTCAGCGAGGAGTATAGTTAAAATCGGACCTAGCGCCGGGTTGCAGCGGGGCTAGCCTCGGCACTATAGCAGGGCGGGAGCTATATTATTAGTAATAATGATCGTATTATAGATTCCCTTAGTTACCCTATAGGGGTTTATAATCCTATCGTTATTACTATCAGGTTCCATTAGCAGGTCGGTTAACTAGTAGTAAGGTTTAATAATAGTTAACCGGAAGGATTTCAGCCCGTTAGATAGTTAAACTATATATTTATAGCCCTCGTTAGAGATAAGTTAGTAAGGGCCCTTCTAGCCGTCTTTTTCGCGCTATACTCTAACCTCCGACTAAAGAGGTAGGCTTAATATAGGCTTAGTTATAGGGCTATTTCAGGCTATAATAGCCTTATTAACCTAACGACTAGCATAGAGTTAGCGGATCTTATTAGTAGCCTTCTATATAGCTTAGGTGCGTTATATAATCGATAGCGAGGGTACTAAATCGTCTATTAGGCATAAATAGGCTCCGAATACTAGCAGGGTTAGTACTAGGCTATTAGGCCTAGCGATATTATTAATAGCTTTTACTGCTATTTAGAGAGCGATATTAGGGTTAGTAGTAGGATCTTCTGCCCGGATAATCTCATAAGCCTAGCGTAATAGCTTATAATATCGTTCAACCTTCCCGATACTATTATAAGCCTTAACTAGGACCTCTTTTATAGAAATCGCTATCTTTCGCATAGATTAGCGAAATTCAGCGGATCGAAAGGAGGTACTAGTATTAGTAACTATCTAGTTAGGTAGGCCCTAGTATATATCGATCTAGTAGAGCTAAAGGGTCTGCTATATAGTTTTAGCAGATATATCCTTTATAAAGCGTGCCGTATTAAACGCAGTAGCTATATCAATAATATAGAGGGCAGGGCGGTTGCTATTAAGGTATATAATATTAATAATAACCTTATAGTTGAAATTATAGTCGTCTTTTATTATAAACTTGAACCAATAGGGGCTGCTGCTATAGAGTTAGCAGTAGTAGCAAAACTTTATTAACTTATCGATAATATTAATATCAACGGGGTAGCCAGCGCGCTAGAGGACTTTATAGAGTCGTTAGATAGATAGGTAGCTAAAACGACGGTAGATATAGCATAATTCGATATTAGTGAGGTTATAACTCATAATAGCTTCTTCCAGGTTAGTTATAAACTATAGGTAGCCCCATAGTTATATAACTAGGGTCGTGAGGTCGTTACGAATAAGTTAGTTAGTAATATTATCAAATCTTATGCTAAGTCAGTCCATATTATAAAGGGATAATAAGAAGGGGGTATTCGTTAGCATCACGTAGAAGGTTACGTTGCTAAAGGGGGTTGTAATAACTATTATTCCGAGGGATTCGATAGGGTTAGCGCTGCTAAAGCGGATCGAGGCTGCCCTAGCTATAGAGGGGTTAAGTTAGCAATTAACCCTCTTTTATAGGGCTAGAAACTATAAGTAACCCCCGGTTAAATACTAGGCTGCGCTAGAGTCGGGGATAATCCCTCTGAACGTAGTTAATAAGTAATAGTTAGTAATATATATCGCAATAGGGTTATTATTTTTATCAACTAACGCGTTATAAGAGGGTTTAACGTAGTTAATCGCATAGAGGGTCGACTAGTCGGCTAAACGAGTTATTACATTACTACTATTAACTGCAGTAGGTTAGCTAAAACAGGTAGTAGTGAGGAAGGCCTCGTTAGTGCTATTAACCTCGTTACTATCGTCGTTATTAATAGATAATAACTAGTAAAAGAGGGTAATAGGGTTATTAATAACGGAGGGGTCGGCCGCAGTAGCCGCGAGGTCTTCGATACCCTTATACCACGCTAAAAACTGGTGATATTCAGCGGGGTTACTATTATTTTAGACGTATTAGCTGCTCTTGAACTTGCTATAGGCCTTATAGCGATCGTTATTAGTATATTTCATCAACTAATAGCCAGGTTTGCTGCAAATATAGCACTTTTTGGCTCTTATTACGTTATTAAGGCTATTACTAGCTATATAGGGCCTAAAACGATTCTTTTAGCCGTTACTATAGTAGGTATAGTTAGTCTAATAGACCCCAGTCCTATCGTTATTTTTAGCGATATATTATATTATAGGCCGGGTTATCGTTAAGATAGCCGAATATAACTAGCTAAGGACTCCTTCTATTAACTCAGCAGGGTTAAAGAGGCAAAAATAGCACTCTTCAACCCCTTAGTAAGCATTAATAATATAGTCCTATAGGATGAGATCGGAGTAATAGGCTAGTAGTAAGGCTCGTTAGACCTTAGTTACATAGTTAATAAGGATCTCTAAGTACTCTATCCTCATTTTAGAGAGGTTATTATAGATAACCTAGGTTAATATAGCCTAGCGCTACTCTATTAGATAGGCCTAGCGGGTATTATAGGATTTGAAGTAGTTATAGAGTTTCTTAACTATAGCTAGGAGGCTTAACTAGGTGCTGCTAAGTCGGTTGAAATAGTAATCGCAGGCTCGGCCTTTTAGTATAAGGGGGAGGGTGCTAGCTGCTTGCGATTACTAGATCCTAACCTTCTCATAGATATCCCGAAAGATAGTTAATTTCGCCTCTAATACGTCGTATTTAGCGCTGCTATACTTTATATTATTAGTATAAAGCTTAGTTAGATCCGTTAACTGCTTTAGCGTAGCTAGGAGGCTATTATAACTTATATCCTAGTTATTATTAACTACGCTATCTCCGCTAGTAGGCGTGGTTTTTACTAGCGCTATTATAGGAGGGGTTTATAACTATACGGTTCTAGCTTAGGCGAGGCTCTTATTAGGCCTCGTAAGATAGGGCAGGCATATAAGCATAATTAGTACTAATATCTCGCGAATAAACGTTAAGTCGTTAGCAAGGTATTATAAGAAGTCGTCCATATAGGCATCTAACTAGGCTTAGCTCTAGTAATAGAACTTAAGTCTATTTATAGCCTCGACGAGCCTAATAGAGATTATTCTAGCTACTAGGTTAACTTATATTCTATAGCTAATGATATAGTTCTTAAGGGCTTTCCTAAGCTTCTAGTTAGTTTTGCTAAATAATTTAGCAGTCTAGCTAATAAAGTTATATAAGAACTCGCGCTAGAAGGCTTAGCTAGTGTTCTTATCGATCTTATAGACCTTAAGTTAATAGCCTATCTATATATTTACCTATTTAATAGATATATTAGGAATATTATTGCTTTCCTCGTTAATCTCGAAGACCTTACCCTATAGGTCGGGCTAGATAATGCCCTTAAGCTAGGTAGGGATAGGGATATTGCTATAGATAGATCCTTAGATAGATCTATTATAAGTAGTAGGAGGAAGAGGAGGGTTACTACCTAGCTTAGCAGTTAGGGTAGCTATCGTGAATAGAGTGGAGGAGATAGGGGGGGGGGGGGGTATAGTATGCGTTATTTTTTATAATATTATAGCCTCTTTATATCGAGGTCGTTATATATAGGCGTAAAGCAGCCTAGACGTTATCGCTATAGTCGTTTACTTAACCGGTCGTTATATATAGGCGCAAAGCAGCCTAGATGTTATTAAATAGTTATTATAGTAGCCCGTAATAGTCGTTTTAATCCCTCTGCTAGTAGCAGTGATATCAATAGCGGAGACGTCTCTTCTAATATAGGTAGTAATAAACCTTGCTAATCTGCAGTAACTCGAGTAGTCGCAATAGTTAAGTTAACTACTAATCAGTATCGGATAACTATCCTATGCAGGTAATAGTACCAGAAAGATAGGGTTCTTCCGTAATACTATAGTTATTCATAATATCTAACTATCGTAGGTTTAGTAGTTACGACGGCTATATAGGCAGTCCTTGTATATAGGGTCCTGGCCCTCCTATTGGCTGAATCGGCGTAATAGGTGGGTCCGAACGGCCCGACGTGGCGCCGGTCGGGTCGGCGACGAACCGCCGACTGGGCTTCCAACAGTATTTATCCGGGTATTAATTATAATACCCTTTCTTCTTATAGAGTATTATAACAAGAGAAGGTCTCCTACTCCCTTAGGTCGGGAGGCTTTAGCAAAGAGTTGCTATATCTTCCTTGCTTCTCCTCCTAAGTTAATAAGGAAGAATATTAACTAGTATATATTCTAGCCTATTATAAATAACCTATTAAACCCTTCTAATATAGGGGCGATAGCTACTATAGGTTATAATTATAAGGATTTAGCTAGTTAACTACTAATAATAATAACCTAGGAATAGGAATTTATATCTACTACTACTTCTTATTTAGGAATATTCTAGAGACTAATTACTTATCCCTTTATAATAGCTCCCTTAGGGAGAGTATCTAGTTCTAATTTAGGCGTAGGGGTTACTAGTATAGTCCCCTAGCTTACTCGTTTTCTAATAAGTTAAGTTCCTTAATTCTTATAGATTAGATTATATTAACCCTTACCTTCTTAGTAAGTACTTAGTATCCTACTAGTATTTTATTTACGCTTTATCTCTCATATTTATCTAGGTAGTCTGCCCTCTTATACCCCTTTTGCTTATAGCTAAAGCATATTATATAATTAGATATTATAGGTTATATACTAGGGCTAGATATAGACTTATTCTAGTTAGATCCCTATATTATGCTTTTAACTAATTAATAAGGTATTAGGCTCTATAAACCCCGCGTTATCTTCTAGCTAGAACCTTGCTAGCCTGCCTTTTAACTTAACCTTACTACTAGGAGCCCCCTTGGGTTATACTCTTCCCCTATATTATTTCTTACTTTTGCTTTATAGAGGTTCGCTACTCTATTAGTAATATATCTCCTATAAGTATTTAGCTTCTATAGCTATATCTCTTAGCCTCTATATCTTAACTTTCTAATATTTAAGTTCCCTATATAGGAATAGGGCTAATTAGAAGTATAGTATATAAGCCTCAGCCTTATTATCTTCTATACTAATTATACCTAAGTTCTAATATTTTACTAACTATTTAGTAAAGAACTATATTAATAACTATATCTCTTTCTACCTTATTATATCTAGCTTCTTATAATACCTTTGCTCTTAAAGCTTAGGGTTAATATACTATTAGTAAGTGAATACTATAAAGTTAGCCTATACTAGGTCTCCTTCTAGCCTAGCCCTATAGTATTACTACTAGGTCTATAAGGATAGGCTTATCTTTATAAGCGCCTATTAGACCTACTACTCTAGTATACTACTAGTATATAGTTAGTTTCTATCTTTAATTACTTAGATCTAGTTCTTAACCTAGTCTATAGTAAAGTTCTTAGTTATAATATAGTAGTTATATATAGAGAGCTTTTTATATTCTCTCTATAAGTATCTTATTACTAAGCAATTAGTAAGTTCTTATAATAAGGCAGCGGTTTATTCCTTATGCTACTACTATTATAGATATATCTGCTCTATAAGGCTCTCTTACTATTTCTATAATAACCCTATAGCCTAGGTAAGGATGCTAGAGATACTAGCTTCTTAGGGTATCCTAGGCGGGGTGCCCTATTAGCTACTACTTGCTATCTATTCGCCCCTTGAGAAGTAATTTACCTAGTCTAGCGCTACCTAGGACCTAGCTTAACCCCTCGGGGTTATTCCTCTCGCTATATTATCGCTAGGGTTATCTATTCCCCTAGCATAATATTATAAAGGTATCGAGGGGCTAAGAGCCGCGGTTAGGTTAAACTAATAGCAGAAGCATCCAAAAGGTAGGATTGGTATTATTATGCTACTTTTGCTTGCTTCCTCTAAGATCCTTTATTTCTAGCCTTTAGTAAGTATTCGCTAGGTCTTTGCTATAAGGGTTCTATGCCCTAGACCTATAGGCCTATCTATCCCTTTAGCCTATACTAGCTAAAGCGTCTCTAGTTTCTCCGGTCTAGGTATCTAGTCCCTTATAATTATCCCCCTTCTAATTATAGTAATCCCTATTATAAGATCAGGTATTGCAGGTTAGCCCTCTGTTATTATCCTTCTTAGCTATCCGGGGTAGGTCCCGGTCCTTTACTTATCGCTACTATTATCTAGCGTAGTAACTATTCGCTAGATATTCGCTAAAAGATAGTAGGGCCCTTAGAGTAATAGATATAATAGCTAGGCCTATAGTCCTAGTCCTTATAGTTCCTCTCCTTTTAGGCCCTTTTATACTCTCTATCCGGGCTATTCTAAAGGGATCCTATTATTTCCTTTTAAAAGAGGGTAGTTATCCTTATAGTAACTTCGTTTTTATTCTCCTGCTATTTACCCTTTATCTAGCAAGTACTTTCTTATACTATACCCTTATAATAACTTCGTTTTTTATCCTATTATTTCCTTTTAAAAGAGGGTAGTTATCCTTATAATAGCTTCGTTTTAGTTCTCCTATTATTCGCCCTTTATCTAGCGAGCACCTTCTTATACTATACCCTTATAATAACTTCGTTTTTTATCCTATTATCCCCCTTCTAAATAAGCGCGTTACGAGGCTATTAAGTAGATCGGATAGTAATTATTACTACTAATTTACTATATCTATCTCCTAGTAGGTAGTACTTATTATAGTAAGTAACTACTATTCTTTGCTATCTGAAGTTATATCTACTTTTATAATAGTTTAGCGAGGTCTCTTTAGCTATCTATAAAATAATAGCTTTTTCCCGCCCTAGGGTTAGTTCTTTTCCCTCCTTATTATACTATATTATTTAATAACTACTTTTATATTATCTAAGCCCTTGATTAAGCCTCTATAGACCCTTCCTATCTTTTAATACTTCCTTAAATATTATAAGTGCTAAGAGCCTTATTAGCTAACTCCTCGCTAAGTATAGCCTTACTAAGGCCGAACTTAGTAGTAGTAACTATTAGCATAATTAGGCGGGTAGTAGCGAACCCTGCGTTAGCTATATGCTATAGCTCCCTAAGAATGCTTAGGTTATCTATACCTATTAATGCGATAGTAATTATACGTGCGAGTTATATTAGGTTCGTAGTATTAAGTACTATAAGGTAAGTTTAGTAATTATTTAGTAGAGGTATAGGCTAACTTTTCCTATTTCTAGATTCCTACTTATCTTATTAGTACTATTTATTTCTATTAGAACTAGGTTAAGCGTTATATCTATACGATCGCTACTAGCTAGTATTAATAGCGCGAGATCTTCTATATCTTTATAGCTATAGAGCAGGGGTAGGAGCTTTTCTAATACCTCTATAACTAGTTAGTAAACCCTGCTAGTCTTAAGCCTAGTTCTAAGAACTATAAGAACTAGCTCCTCGCTATAGGTATTAAGGAGAGTATAGCTTTATATACCTAAGCGCGTCTATAGGTTTCGCTTAAGATAGGTTTCACCTTATAGTTAGTCTCACCCTTTTATTAGTCTAATATATATTTATAGGCAGCTCGCTAGGCTAAGAATAAGGTTTTAGTTAAGGAGATTATAATATAGCTCGATAATACTCTCCCTACTTACTTATATAATAAGACCTATATCTTTAAGTAAGCTACCTTTTTTAATAAGCTTGCTAATATTCTAATAATATAGCTTTTAAAGAGCAATACCTATATATCTACGCTTCCTTTAGAAGAGCTTTTAAAGGTCTAAGGTTCCCGCATACTTTATAATACTTATTACTAAGCTCTTATTATTATCTTCGAAGTTATTAATAGTAATCCCGCGCCTTAACTAAATTCTTAGAAAAAGGTTAGTAATACCTCGGTAATAGCTTAGTAATACTAGGTTTATAGTAGCGAGGAGGATGAGTCCTTAGCTATAGAGGATAGCAACTCTAATAATACTATAGAGAGCAATAGTTAAGATAGTAATAGTAGTATTACTAGCGATAGCTCTAAGGAGGAGAGCGAGGATAATAATAATAATAACGAGGGTAATAATAATAATAATAAGTAGTAGTGCTAGCGGAACTTTAGCGAGAGTATAGTAGACTTCTATAGTAATATAGGGTTAGATACCTATAGGGTTTATATTGCTTTTATAGGGGGGGGTCTTCTCTTTAGTGTTTCAGCTATCTTATAGGTAATTAACTTTTCTTATTAATCTATATTACTTATTATCCTACTTATAATACGACTTGCGCTACTATTTCTTAAATCTAGCGAGGATTTGCAAAGCATTTGCTAAGTATTCTTTAGGCTTCTAAGTATTATACTCTACTAGCTAGCCTTTCTATTTAACTAAATATAGGGAGCTTATTAGCGCTTCCCTTTATAATATAATATCCTTAACTTCCTATTCCTTAAGGTCTTCTTTAAGGTCTAGGAGCTACCTCTTAGTAAGCTTTTAGCTATATTATAGCTTAAGTAGAGCAATAGAGAAGATATTATACGCTCTACTATACTTCTCTAGGAGTTATACTCTATAGGTATTAGAACTTATAACTTCTATAACTAGCATAGGAATAAATCTTAGGGCAAGCTTTTGCTAACTCTTTATAAAACGGAAGTTCTTTATTAAGAGTCTTATAATATCTCTAATATAATATAATTATACTTTTCTTCTAGTATTTATATTCTTAGCTTATATCTTAGTTATATATTGCTAGGTCTTAGCTATTCTTTAGCAAACCTCTATTAGCTTCTTAAGCCTTTTATTAACCCCTTAGGTCCTAATCTTCATATTTAGCAAGCAGTAGTTAACTATTTAAAAGTAGTATCCCATAAGGGCCTTAAATAGGGATATACTAATAGTAATATATTTACTATTATTATATAAAAATTCAGCCTTAACTAGTTATATTACCTATTAGTTGCACGAGCCTTCGCTAAACTTTATAAGATATGTAATTAAGGTCTAGTGCGTTCTTTCGGTCTAACTATCTATCTATAGATATTATATAGTAGAGATATGCCCTTTTATATCTTAAGCCTTAGTCTAGTCTCGCTAGAACTAGCTAGTAATTAGTTTATCTTAGTTACTAATAATAACCTCTAGTATACTATATTAGCACTCGATCTCTTGATATAGGATCCTCGCTAAACCCGCAGTATCTAGTCGCTTAGTTATTACTAAGAACCGTGCTACTTTAGTTATCTGATATATAATTACTAGGATTATATTATAAGTAACTCTATTATCTTAGTAACTTTCTAGTAAGCTAGTTAAGAAGTCTAAAGAAATCTATTAAAATAGGTATACTAGTAGTTCTAGTATTTATAATAGCTTATATAGCTTATGCTATAATATACGCACCCTTTAGTAGCGCGGGTACTTAGCGATATATTACTATATATCCTCTATTAAATATAGCTAATAAAACTTTCATAAGATTAGCTTAGCTATCTTATTTACTCCTATATACCCTAATCTAGGCGTATTATAATAGTTTTTTAGGATTTTATAATAGAGGGATCCCTCTTCTAGGATAATAAGTCTTCTTCTAAACTAAAGGATATTATTCTTATTAACTTAGTATCCTTAGTATTCCCTAGCATCCTAGCGAACCTTAGCTATAATATCTCTATAGAAGGGGTCTTTAGCCTATAGTCCTCTAACTATCTATTCGAGATCTATACCTAGTTATAGTATATAAGCTATTTCGTTCTAAATAAGCTCCCTTATTATAGCACGTAGGATATACTATTCTAGTATAGTAACCCCAGCTCCCCCTGAGTCCTCTAGCCTATCGCTATTCTCTCGTGGAGCAGTTAGCATAGCACCTGTATATGCTTTCGTATAGGTAATAGCACTAATATATATACTTATATATAGTAGCTTATTAGTACCTATTATAGGGTGGTGCTAACTTAAGGGTGAGGATCCCTTAACCTTAGAGCTAGCCCTCTAGTAAGGTTCTTATATACTTCGCTAGATAGCTTAGGTATAAGTTCTTATAACTACTATAGTTCTTTTAAGCTTAGCAATATACTAGCGAATATTTATTAAAAGCTAGCTAATAAGCCTAAGTTTCTTGCTAAGGGTAGGAAGTATATTATCTACCTTAGTATCTTCTACTATATAGTTAGGGCGTTATAATAGTCTATCTACTAGATTAATAACCCCCGACTTATACTAGATTTCAAAGTTAAATGCTAATAAGTAGTAGACCTATTGCACGAGTCTTCTGCAAATATCCCGCATAGGCATAGCGAGCACTCCTTTTAGCGCTACGTAGTCTATAAGTACTACGAATTTCTTAGGGAGTCCTTATAGATACTACGCCTAGTAATCTAAACTTTCTATAATAGCAAGGAGTTCCTATTGCCCTATAGCCTAGTGCCTCTCTATATCTAAGAGCTTCCTTAACTAGAAGGCTATTAGGTGCTAAATTATGCTATATTTCTATAAAAGCACGCTAAACGCTACTTATCATAATATTCCTACTAGCCTGGGGCTATAGTAGGGGTCGCTAAGACTGCGAGTAAAACAAGGAAAAGAGCAATATAAGCATAAATAGTAATAAATAGTAAAATAGGTAATCATAGGTATATCGTAATATATTCTATAATAGCCGAGCCTTCTAAGCTTATTTACTAGAAGTCTCCTACTTAAAGGATAGGCGTTAAGCCTAACTATAGTTATATAGAATACTATATAATAGCTAACTATATTACTAAAAGGCGTATAATATATACCTCCTTTTTTAAAAAGTAATTATCCCGATTGCTATCTCTATCGATCTAGGATATATACGCTTAATATTCCCTTCTCTCCCTCTTTATATTCTAATCGCTAGAAATCACTATAGTATTATTAATTAAGTATCGCGCTAGTAGAGGAATATATTAAACTTAGATATCTACTAGCGCTTAGTAGCGCTATTATTACTAGCGTTACTAGGCGCGAGTTGCTTATTACTAGTATGCTAGATACCCTCGATTATAGTATAGAGGTTTGCGATCTTAGCGCGAAGGCTTGCGATCTCCTTAGTCTTAATTATATCAATAGCTATGCGAATCTTATTAGCAACTACTTACTTAGATATACTATTATTCTTAAGTTTAATAAGACGCTCGCTAATAGTATTAATATTAATAATATCTACGTTAGCTATATTAGTCTCTATAGTATTAAGGCGAGGAAGGATTTCCTATTAGATACTATTAATAATAGTATTAATATTACCCTCAGCCTTATTAGCGAGGTCCTTTATGTTTTTAGTATCCTTACGGGCTAATAGGTCTATAGTAGTAATATTACTAATATTAACGAGCGGGGCGACGGAAAGGAGGTTAATATAGTTTATTATAATAAGGTTACTAGCAATAATTCTATTAGTATAACTATAGGTATTATAAGAGTATGCAGCGAGAACCTAGGCGTTACTAGGGAGAAGCTTGCTATAGGTATTATTATTAATATATATATTATATGCTCGCTTAAGGGTATCCTAAATATATCTAATATAAAGGTTAGAAGATATGTTCTCAGAAGGCTCGATACTATTAAGGATTTTCTCAATCTCCTTAATAAGGATAGTATTAGGGTAGTATAGAAAAGCGTTATTAATATAAGCCTTTGCCTCGTCGATCTGCTAGCGCTAGGCTATAGGGTTAGGGCAGCCCTTCTTAGGAGTCTTATGAGGGGTAGTAGCTATAGTTTTAGCTAGGGTAAGCTCCTTAATATTAGTAGTAGTACTAGTAATAACGTAGACTAGCTCGGTAGCCTAGGTATTATTATTCTAAACGTTATTAGTATTATTATTAATAACCTCCTCGTATTAGGTCTTAGCATCTATAGTAAAGAAGTTCTTCTTAGCTGCTTATTTACCCTTCTTATAGTTCTTGTAGGACTTCTTCTTCTTAGCAGTAGACTTATAAGTCTTAACCGGAGTACTAAGGTTAATATTATAATTACTAACTTAGTTATTACTACCTTAGTTATTACTATTTTAGTATAGGGAGATAGGGTTAAGTACCTTATTATTCTAGGGGTTAGTACCCTCGTCTTAGCTGCTATTATTATTAGATAGGTAAGAGGATAGGACCTTATAGTTATTAGTAACTTCCTTGCCTTTAGAAGCTATTATTATAGTAGTATTAGTTAGGCTAGCATTCGGGAGGCTATATTTAGCAGGTTAGGATAATATTATTGCTTATTATAGGAGGTCTATTAGGTAATAATTAGTATATAGGAGAGAAATAAATAAATAAAAAATATAAGCATACCTAAATAAAAGTAGGCAGGTATAGTAAATAGAAAGGAAGGTATAAAAGGAGAGGAAAAAAAATTTTTTATAATAAGGGTTAATAAGGAAGGCATATAAAAGTTAGTACCTTCTGCTCCTTCCTATTTATTTCGATATAAGATAAAGAGATCGAGGGAAGAGTAGTTAATAGCAAAAAATAGTAATAATAAAGGGAAAATTTATAATCCTAATATTAATTCAGGGTATATATATTTATTCTATTAAAAGGATAAGAAAACTATTTAGTTATATATAAAGTGCGCGCCTTCTTATAGCTCTTTTAGTATCCTAGTCGAGGGGGAATTTAGTATTATACTTATTAATAAGATTATTTATATTAAATAATAGGGAGTCTTTTTATTCCTAGGTATCGTCTTTTGCTATAAAGCCTTTCTATTAGATAAGGTATTTAATAATAGGTTTATAACTCCTCTATAAGACTCTTTATTTAATAATATAGTTAAGTTCCTACTCCTTACTACTATTAACCTTAATAAGCTTTAGTAGCTAAGTCTTATAGTTAAATAGGTCTTTTCCTTAGGCTAGCTTATATAGCTAGGCTATAGAGAGGATTAGGTAAACCTGCTAGTGCTTAGGAATATCTACCTTATAAGCGAGAAGACTAATAACACGCTTAATTCAGAAGGGTCCTATCTATCTAGAGGTCTATTTACTATTATATTATCCTAGTAAGTAGAATCCTTTGCTAAGTTATATCTAGACTTTATCCCCTTTATTAAAAGTTATATTAATATAGTAATTATTATATCTCTCCTTATATAAAGTATTCGCTATATTAATAAGTAGTAATACCTCCTTCTAATATATCTCCCTAAGGATAGTAAGGCTCTTAGTTAGGGCGCTCGTTTATATAACTATATTAAGGATACTTTATAGCTTAAATCCGAGTATAACCTCGTTTAGTAATTATCTAATTATAGCAGATAGGGAGTTATTAAGATTATACTATAGGGCAGGTAATATATAGGTCTATAGTATATTAGGGGATTTAGACGTATAGAACTATATTGCGATTTTAGTAGTCTAGTTTATTCTTTCGCTTTGCCTATCTATCTAGGGGTAGTATGCTATTAAGAGGAGGAGCCTAATATAAAGGGCGTTAAATATCGCATGCTATACTATAGAGATAAACTTAGGATCCTAGTTACTAATAATATAATATAGAATTCCCTAATCTAAGAGGAAAAATGCATAGAGTAGGATTATTATTTATTCTTTTGCTCTATAGGTTGAATATCCTATAAGAAGGATTATCTTCTTTAAGAATTTATATATTACTATTGCTAATATATCTAACTCCGGGAAACCTAGCAGGGCATAGGGACTTCTATAGGATAGCACCTTAAGCATATTAGTAACGAAGTCTATAGTAATAATATTATAAGGGATATCTACGACGGGGATAGGTTATAGCTACCCTAATAGCCTTTAGTAGTCGATTTAGTTCTCTTTATACTAGTTATAATAAGTAATATATCGTTATATAAGCAACTTCTTATTACGAAACTAAAAAGTCGATATTTCTACTATTATATAGTCTATACTAAAGTAGTATTTTTCGTTATAACTAAGGTAGAGAATCATAAGTACTAACTTACGCGGGATATAGAGTCTCTAGGTGCTATTAGTAGCTATATAAAGGATAAGCCCTTCTAGCAATAGGCTCTAAGGAGTCGTTTAATAGCGTTTTAGGGCTCTCCTAGCAGCTCTAGCGCTATTTTCCTTAGTAGTAGCGTTAAATAGTAACTACTATTTACCCGGTTCCTTCTACTAGGATCGGAGTTATTTGAGAATTTTGCTATACCTCGTATTATTAGTATAATTATCTATAATCTTAGCGATAAAGTCCTCCGAAATGCTTATAGTTATCTCCCCTATTGCTCTATAGGCTTATAACTTCTCAGCTAACTAATTAACTATGCTTATAAATCCTATATCGTTATTATTATTATCGCTATAGGTTATTTCCGCGAGAATATCGCTATCCTCAAACCTATTAGCTCATCCTAAGGCTATAAGCAACAGCAGGCGCGAGAGGGCGTTAGGGATAATATTAAGCTTCCCTAGTATATAGGTAATATTAAGGTTAAATTATAATAAGTAGTTCGCAGCGCTCGCAAGCTATAGGTTAGCCTTATTAAAGTCTATAGTCCGTAGCGAGGTATATATAAGAATTCCCTTCGTAGCTACGTAATCTATAAGAATTTATATAGGGTGCTTATTTAATTATACGAGCTTATAGAGCTTTTTTATAACCTATATCACTACTACTACCTCTACCTCTATAGCGAAGTATCGCTTTTCTAAGGGTAATATAACCTTAGATAGAAATAGTACTAGTTAGATATAGATTTACGCAATATCTTTACTAAGTATATTAGTACTATTCTATAGGATACCTAGTTAGAATACTATAAGCCTAAAGCTGCTTTTATAGGCATTAACCTTAAAAAATATAAGCTTATTTAGGTTATAGTAATATCTTATAACCTAGTTATAGAGATTCTCTTAGAAGGTATTCCACACCTCTTGCTCACTTAGTATTAGCTCGAATAACACCTTTTAGACCTTCTTTATTCAAACTACTTTTAATAGACTATTAGGAAGTATGTTTTTATTATAGAGTTTTATAATAAGATAGGTCTTTCTATCCTATAGTAGTATTATAATAATATTATACTAGGGTATATTATATTATAGCTATCTAGCTATTCCGAGGTATCTCTCGATATTATAGAGAGTTTTCGGGAAGCGGAGGTTCTTAAAAGCTATAATCCTATCCTC